>VZTJ01000945.1:403833-422404 GCA_013397795.1 Orthonyx spaldingii | reverse complement strand
CGGGGTTGCCATGGCAACGTCGGGCCCACGAAGCCAACTACGCTGATAACGGTAAATAACAACAGTAATAATTAAATGAGACCGGAGAAAACAACCCAAACAAGCGCTGCACAATGCAGTTGTTCACCACCAGGGGGTTGGTGCCAGACCCCCCCTCCCGTACCCAGATCGGCGCCAGTTTCCATTCTGGGAATGATTTTCCACATGTGGGTTATCCCTCTATATCCCTTTGGCCTGGTCGGATCAGCTGTCCCAGCTACGCTCCCTCCCAGTTTCTTTTGAACCTCCTCATGGGCAGAGCATGAGATCAAAACAAATAGAAAAAGAAGAAATAAAAGAGTTCTTAACTCAGGATAGACATGATTTAGTAAAAACCTAAAACAAAGTTTGTTCCTCCTTGGAGTGAGGATCAGAGGGAAGTCAGGCTCAGATCTCCAGAGCATTTGTGGTTTAATACTGTGTAATTCATTGGCCGTTCTCACCCAAAATCAAATCCGCAGCAGCGGCTTTGGTGGGAGATGAGGCACCAGGTGTTGGAGCTGCTCTCAGGGAGTGCAGCTATCAGAGCCTCTCACACCCTCACAGCCCCAAATCCCTTGAACCGGACCTGGGAACACAGTCCAGTTTCACTTCACTCTTTCAGTGGAGCGTTGGTGGGTTTCAGAGCTCTGTCTGGACTCTGGATCCTCTTTTTGTACCATTTGTGAGGATTGCAGCCCATTCCCCACTGCAGGCAGGCGGGAGCAGAGCTTCCCAGCTTCTCTGGGAAGGGGGCAGGCCAAACTCACACCACTTTGCAGTCCAAACTTTTCTTCAGTGGCCACATGCTGAACTGAAAATGCCTTCAATGAGGCTCACACGCAGCAAGGATGGCATCAGCTCAAGGCTTTCCCTATTTATCCCCTTCCCCTGCCTCCCCAGAGCCATGCTCAGGGCTGCCAGCCCAAGCTCTGTAATGCCATCAATTATTTTTTGCCCCAGTTGCTTCTAAGCGGGGATGAAGGATAAATGAATAATCAGCTTGTCTCATTAAGAAGAGGAAAAAAAGCGTCAGGAGTCTCTGTGTAGAGGGTGTGAAAAGCCTCCGGTGAAAAAGTAACGTTGCTGCTTCATTATGGATTTACTTCATCTAAGAACAGCTCTGCTGGAAATAGCTGCAGGCTGGGCTGACTTCCAGCTCCCCAGCAATCCGTGGATCCCGTTTGGGACCTGTCTGTGCTGCAGGGCTCCTTCCCAGGGCAGAGGCTGAGGGCACTGCAGCCAGCACGGGACTGAGGGGAGCAGGTTGGGGTCAGGAGCTGGACAGAGGTGGCTGGAGGTGCTGCCCGTGCCCTGTGCCCCCTCCCAAGGCTCTCTCTGCACAGCAGGGCCCTCCTCTGCCCAGTCCTTGATGGTCCCGCTGCCTAAGGCTGTGTAGGAGATCAGGCCAAAGAGGTTGAGGGCGTGAGAGGAAGAAGGAATTGTTGCAGCCACTCTGGGGATCCTGGGGGACAAGAACAGAGCTCAGTGGTGTCACTTCATGGCATGAACTCATCCCACCCTCTCCTCCTGACTCCTGCCAGCAGCAGAAGAGCTTTGCTCAACTCCAGATGTAGAGAATCACGGAATGGTTTGGGTTGGAAGGGACCTGAAAGCCCCTCCTGTGCCACCCCTGCCATGGCAGGGACACCTTCCACTGTCCCAGGCTGCTCCAAGTCCCGTCCAGCCTGGCCTTGGACACTTCCAGGGACAGGGCAGCCACAGCTTCTCTGGGCACCCTGTGCCAGGGCCTCCCCATCCTCATAGGGAAGAATTGCCAGACCCCATCTTGTTGGAGCAACATTTCCTACCTTGGCATTTCTCTGTTGAATTCAGGAAGCTTTCCTGCCTGGCACAGAGCTTCCCACTCACCCAACTCCCTCGACCCTCTCCCCGTCTCCAAACACATCCAGATGGGTCCCATGTGGAGCTCTTCCTGCTTTCTGAGTCATCCCTGTGTCCCCAAAATAGCCCAGAGCTCTGCTTTGCCAGGTGCTACAACACATTTTCTTTGGGAGAGGGGGTGGGCTGGGTGTCATTTTTGATTCGGTGCAAAGAAAGGAATCCATTGCTGAGAGCAGGTTTGGTTTTTCCCCAGGGATGTGCTGTGGGTTTCTGGCCCCAGGTGACCTGGCTGATGAGAAGTCCAAGTGCAGCGGGAGCAACAATTCCTGCCACAATGCCAAAGGTATTTGTGATTCCCAGCAGGAACCCTGCATATCTGGGGGGAGAGAGAGAGCAAAGATTCCCCGAGCAAGGCAGGGAGGGAACTGTCACAAGGAGGGAGAGGAGTGGGTGCTTCCTGTCCCTTCCCTCACTGCAGGAACGCTGCCTGGAATGCTGAGCAACGTCAGGATCATCCCTGCAAGAGTGGGGGGGATTTTCAGCCTTTATTTCACCCCTTAACTTCCAATGCCAGCAGCTACAGAGGAAAAGTGGGAATTGCAGAGGCCTTGTGGGACTGGGAACAGGGAGGAAGCAGCGCCAGGGAGGGCACAGAGGTCACACCACTCACCTGGGTGCAACATCCGCGTGGTTGATGTTGATGCCTGTCCCTGTCACGCAGACCATGGTCAGAGAAGGACCACAATGACCGTGGGACTGCAGCCAAGGCACGGCACAGCCACCAGGAGGGCGGCTGGGAGCAGCATCCCTCGGGAGGAAACGGGAAGTGCTTTATAACGGGCCACACAAGGGTGTTGGCAAGGCTGGGTGGCAGACGAAGGCTTGTCCTTCCCCAGTGCTGAGAAGAACTTCCTGGCGGCTGCTGTGCCAAGCACTCAATCAGCCAGCAGCTCGGCCAGGACGTGCCCAGCCCATTCCCGAGGCACGGCAGGGCGGACTGGATGCAGCGCCACGTGGACAACACGCAGGCAGGGGCCTCGTGGCTTTGCTGGCTCCGTGTCCCGGGGCGGGAGCGGGACCCAGCCACGTTTGGGGCAGGATTTGGGATTTCTGGGATCGGGGGACAGCGGGGCTCGAACCCGGGGCCCGCGGAGTCCCGGGGCCACGCCTCCGGCAGCAAACCACGCCCCTTATACAAACCACGCCCCGGATTGGCCCCGCCTCGCCGGTAAACCACGCCCCATCAGCGAACCACGCCCCTGATTGGTCCCGCCCACCAGGCCCCGCCCCCTTGCCGGCGGCGGGTCATGTGACTGGCCAAGATGGCGGCGCTCAGGGCGGCGGTGCCGGTGCTGGCGCTGCTGGGGCTGGGCCTGGGCCCCGCGGCCGCCGCCACGCCCCTGGTGATCTGGCACGGCATGGGTGAGCCGGGACCCTCCGCCAGCGGCTCCGGGCGCGGCGGGGCTCGGCTGGGGGCGAGCGGGCGCGAGGGGCGCTCGTTCCGGTGTCCCCGCCGGTTTCCGCGGAGGCCGGGAGGTGCTGACCCTGCTCCGCCGGCAGCTCCCGGGCTCGCGGTGTGTTTGTGGAGGGGAGGGGAGGGCCGGGGCCGTGGCGCGATGGTGAATCCCGGTGTTCCCTCTGGCAGGAGACAGCTGCTGCAACCCGGTGAGCATGGGCTACATCCAAAAGCTGGTGGAGAAAAAAATCCCCGGGATTTACGTCCTGTCCCTGAAGATCGGGAGCAACCTGATCCAGGTAAACCGGGTGTCACTCGGGTGTCTGCGGGCAGGGGTGGGGCTGGAGTCACTGCAGTTCCTGGCGTTAACAGGATCCCGCAAGGATTCCTGCTGGGCTTTCCCTGCTAATTTTTTCTTCTCAGTGAAGTAAACAGCTTTGACAGGTAGAACCCGATAAAGTCCAGCTAATGCCTGCAGAAAAGCACTGGGGGGAAACAAATCCCTGATGTAAATTGGATTAATATGCAAATCTGCTGATTAGCACACTCTGAGCACTGCAGGTAATATGTGGGATACACGCTGTGCTAAAGCAGAGCTTGATCCCTGGCCAGGCTTCTTGATTTGCAACCATTGATTTCCTTCAGTGCAATAAATTACACACTTCTGCCCCTTCATGGGTTTTTTGTAGTCCCGTGGAATTTCTTTAAATAATTTCTCAGGATAATGTGAAGTGTAGGTTGTTTTCTGGGTTCTGGAGAAGCTTAATTTTTTTAATATATAGATATATATAAATGAACAAAATCTGAAGAGATTCCAGTTGTGAAGAAGTTTGGGGAAGTGTCCCTGTCCCACATGAGACAGTTTTGCCAACCAGAGCAGGACGTGGCAAAGGGAAGTGTCAAAACTGGGATTTCACTTCCGTTCCTGTGAAAGCTCAGGTCCTCTTTCAAAACCACAGCTGGCAGTGACCTGTTCGCAGAGCTTGGAATAACAGCAAAGGTACAAATGACCCATCCTGATCTGATCCCTCAGGACATGGAGAACAGCTTCTTCATGAACGTGAACGATCAGGTGAGGGAGGTGTGCGCCCAGCTCGCCACGGACCCTCGCCTCAGGGGAGGCTACAACGCCATGGGCTTCTCCCAGGGAGGCCAATTCCTGTAAGTCTGAGCTCCTGCTCCTCTTCCAGGGACTCCTGTTGAGTTGAGATCCTCATTTAAGACCCTTTAGAAGTGCTCAGCCCACACAAACTGCCAAACCTCTAAAGGCAGGAGTGCTCCAAAGGGGATGATACCATTTTGGAGTTTTGCCTTTTTTTCCCTTATATATTCTCTCTGTTCTTTGCACGTTTATTTGGAGCCTGTTCTATTAGTGACTAGTTTTCCCAGTAGTTTTCCATGCCCTTTCCTAGGCAAGAAGACAAAACAAACCCCAGAGCTCTGAGCCCCGGGGGGTACAAGGCCCCTGTCCTGTCTTGCTTCTCCCTGGCTACCAAGGTTGCAAACAGCTCTTCAGACACATTTTCATAAGCAAAGTACCACTGGTACTGAGGGGGGACTCCAGAGAATGGGCTTGACCTGGGGTGGGATTGCATCACCACTCGTCTTCCTAATTGCTGCTTTTTCTCAATTATGCTAATTAACCTGTAAAACTGTATTCACCCCTGTGGGGGGTGGGCTTTTGTGGACACTCTTCCATAACTGCCCCTGGAGGCCTCCACATACAGATCCACCTTTATATTGCCTCCTGTGCTAAAAACTACCTCGAGTTTCATTTCCAGGTTGGGAAAAAGGCAACGGGGGCAGATGGTGTTTTCCTGCAGCCCTGCTGGTCCAGGCAGGGTTAATTCCCGTGGCCAACGTTACACAAGTGCCCAGGCCCATGCAGAACCTGCACCTGTGGCCTGGGCATGCCTTGCTCAGCTCCTTCATCTTCCCCCACAGGAGGGCCGTGGCCCAGAGGTGCCCTTCTCCTCCCATGCTCAACCTGATCTCCATCGGGGGACAGCACCAAGGTAGTGTCCCCTGCAGTGTCACACCTCCTGGGCTCCTGCTGGGGCTCTTTCCTAAACTCTGAGCATTTTCCTATGAATTAAATTCTCCCTCTGTTCTTGTGTGGATCTGGTGATCCATGTGGCCCAATTAGTGTTTGCTGATTTCATTATCTTGGTCTTGCTCAACTGGCAGTGAAAAGGGACCTGTGTAAGTAGATGGCTTCACTGCCTGGGCAGGATCCTTACATTCCTTGGGATGAGTTATTTCTGTGAGAAATTTCTCCAGATCAAAGCCTTTGTCAAACTGAACCTTCTGGGTGTTTTACAATCAGCACCTGGAAGGCCAAAGCCCCAAGGAAAGGGAGGTGTGAAATGGAGTTAAGGAGGTGTGGAGTTAAGAGTGGCTGGCAATGAATTGCAAATGAATTTCAAACAAATTTCCACGCTCCTTGAGTGTGTTTCTTTGTAGTGGAGTGGGAAGAGTTGTAGGGAGCCATCCTGGGAGCACAGGAGGGGAGCTGGAGCACCCAGCCCTCACCATCCATTGCCTCTGCCCGAGCTCTGGGGCAGCAGGGCTGGCTGAAGAGCTGGCAGGGCTAGAATCTACCTGCTTGCCTGGGTTATTGTGGCTGCTGCTCTGTCAGAGGTGGTTCTGGAGGGACTGGGGGGTCCCAGCTGGGCTCACTGAGCTCTCTCCCTGCCCCAGGCGTGTACGGCTTCCCGCGCTGTCCCGGGGAGAGCTCCCACGTCTGCGACTGGATCCGCAAAACCCTGGACCTGGGCGCCTACACCAAGACAGTGCAGGAGCAGTGAGTACCTGCCCCAGGCCAGGCCAGGCCACGGCAGCAGCTCTGGGCTTCCAGGCTGACCCTTGGCTTCTCCCCTCTGCAGCTTGGTGCAGGCAGAGTATTGGCACGACCCGCTGAAGGAGGAGGACTACAGGAAGAGCAGCATCTTCTTGGCTGACATCAACCAGGAGAGGGTAAGGACGGCAAGGAGCAGCAGCTGTGGAGGTGAAGGGCAGGTCCAGGTTGGAGAGCAGGCAGTTTCCCTCTCTCTGGGCTCTCCAGTGCCTTGGATCTGTTCTCTTGCTTCCATCCAGGGCATCAACGAGACCTACAAGAAAAACCTGATGGCTCTGAAGAAGTTTGTGATGGTGAAATTCCTCAACGACACCATGGTGGACCCTCCTATCTCTGAGGTGAGGAAGGCAGGGCAGCTTTGGGGGCTTCCTTGCTTCTGGTTTGTCCTTTGGTGGCTGCTGAGGGGCGGGCTGGGCACAAACACAGGCCTGACACTGCTCCTGGGAGCCTTCAGCAGCTGTTCCCTTGTTCTTTATCCTGGCAGTGGTTTGGGTTTTACAAAAGTGGCCAAGCCAAGGAGACCATCCCGCTGCAGGAGACCTTGCTGTACAAAGAGGTGAGTTCTGGGGGCTGGGGGCTCCTGCTGTGTCCCCTCTTTGGTGTCCCTGGTGCCCACAGCTCTGCTCTGGTCATTCCTGGGGCATTGCCACCCCTGCCAGTTGCTGTTTGTTTGGGAGGCATTTCCCTCCAGCCATCCCTGGCACTGGGGAAATTCAGGGAGCGATGGAGGTGGGTCCTGCCTGGCTCAGGATCCCCTCAGGGGGTGTTTCATGAGCTCTGCTCCTGTTTAAGGCATTGCTGCAGGAGCCCCCGAAATCCCTTTTCCCCTCCCTGAGCAGAACAGAGGTGGAAGCTCCCCCTTCTCTCCGCAGGATCGCCTGGGGCTGCAGGAGATGGACAAAGCAGGGAAGTTGGTGTTCCTGGGGGTGAAGGGGGATCACCTGCACTTCTCAGAGGAGTGGTTTGACAGCACCATCCTCCCCTTCCTGCAGTGAAGCTCCTCTGGGAGCCCTGGGGAGGGTTTCTCACTGTAACTAACACCAGCCACTGTGCAGCAGCACTCGGTGCAGCCAAGCCTGCAGGGATTTGGGAAAGGGAAACAAGAGGGGGTTTAGCTCGGCAGGATTTGCCAGGATCTAATTCCAGCCCCGTCTGGGCTGAGCCTTGCCCTGACTGTGACACTCCAGCCTGCACAGGGCCTGGTAAATCCACCCCAGCTCTCGGAGCCGTGGCTGAGCTGGTCCCTGAGCTGTGCCAGGGGTTTGTTCTCCATCCCCTGTTCTTGCAGGACACACTGGCAGCATTAACCCAACTCACTGGTGCAGGGATCAGCAAGACTTTCATGGCTGTGGGCAGGGGAATTATGTTACAGCCTATCCTTCAAGATGGGGAAAAAAGGCCAAATTTAGGGGTTTCTGGGGAAAAAAGAGGGTTTGGAATTCAGCAGTATTAACAGCTTGAAGAGTTTTCAACTAACGGCTTGGTTTATGTTCTTTTGTACAACTGAAATCAATAAAGAACTTTCCATCTAACCAACTAATAAAAAAAAAAGATTGGACAACTACTGGCTGTGATTGGGGGGGAGTTGAGGAAAGTCTGGGAAGTTATTCAAAGGAATCAAGGCAGGGTCAGGCAGAGAGAGGCATCTTGTCCTGCCTGAGCTCCTGTGAGCTCCCAAAAAGAGACGAGAGCCACAGTAATGAGCAAGTTGGCATTAACTTTATTCTATCTTCTGTATAATCTTAAGTACATAAGAAAGGTTTTTCCACAAGCCTCAGGAGAAGACAAGTACAAGTCACAGGACAGTTTCAAAATAAAAAAAAAAATTTTTGCCTTTTTTTTTTTTTTTGTTGTAAGTTTTGTACTAGAGAAAAAAAGAACATTGACACTTTACAGAAGAAATGCATTTAAGATATGCTTATGCCACCCGAGGCGTTGGAAAAATGAAGGTCAAAGCACGTGCAGCTCCCTTTGTGGGTCAGTACAGTACTGTGTGATCCATCCCTCTGCCCCAGCGCCCTGGAACAGAGGCTGCCAGCTTCCACCAGAACAAAAGAGCCAAGCAACAGGGGGGAGAAAAGGGAGGAGGACTGGTTTTGTGGGGGCTGATTGCAGATGAGGAGGAGAGCGATGAACCGACCTGATCCAACTCGGGTATTTACAGCTCTGCACTGCTGACCTGGAATGGAGGAGCCCCTTCCTCTGGGGAAGGGCACAGGTTCACAAGAACCGTCCTGCAAGACTGAACGTGAGCTCAGCTGCTTCGAGGACGAAGCCCTGGGGCAAAGGTTCCCTTGTGAAGGTGGAGGGCTGATGGGATGGGAGGTGCTGAGCTCCAAGCTCCCAGCCAGGCTGCTGGGTGCCCGTGGTGGCACCGCCAGCCTTCCCGTGGCACTGGGTAACGAGAGCCTCCTGTCATGGCACAATCAGGAATGCACTGAGCTACTGGGAATGATGGAAGAGGAGTCAGGGTGGAATGCTGCGGCCCAGGCCCTCAGCCTTTGGTCCGACAAAACCGTTCCCGTGGCCTGTGATGCCACCAGCTGCTCCAGAGAGCAGCTCTGCAAGGAGCTCTCCTGGCATGAGCAGCTTCCAGGACCTTCCCAGGACATCTGCCAAAGCAGCTGGGTGCTGTGGACTCCGACAGACACTGCCACTTGGTAAAAAGGGGACAACACTCCTCTCACACGAACAGTTTTGCTTAAAGGCAATACAAAAACAACACTCTGAAAGCCAACTGCCAGGACTGGCTGTGAAGTTCACCGAGACTCCGATCGATTGGTGCGGTTGGATGGGACAAGGGGAGAGAAAAATACACCTTCCTGCTGATAGAGGTGGGCAGTCACTGACCCGGCACCTAGCCCAAGCCCCAGGCAGAGGAATCTCAGTGACGGCAGGCAGCTGTGTCTCTCGGGTAGAAGAGAAGCAGTTTGAGAGCAGAAAGGTACAAGAAATCTAAGAGAATCATCTGAAAGCAGATTTGTCCCACAGCAGGGCCAGGGGAGGGCGTGAGCCTTGGGGCTTCCCGGCTTAGCCAGCGATTTCTGTCACAGTGGTAACCAACTTCTGCCCGTTCCACACTGTCTTGAACTGTTCTGGGACAGGGAATTCGGTCTGGAGGGGAAAAACAGAAACTTTTGTCAAAAATCAGTTTATGACTGAGATGAGTAACCACTCCCACTGCTTCAGGCATTTCTTTTCTTAGCTTTCAGCTCCGTTACCTCCTGTGCCACCACTGGTGCCTGTCCTGCCCCCAGCAGATCCTGAAGAAGCAGCAGCTCTCACAAACCAGCAATAATCTTATTTACAGACAACGTTTTTTGCTGTTTTTTAACTCAGATCACCATTCACAACCTCCAGACTCTAGAAACCATCCCCCACTGTAACCAACATCCCCTGCAGGGCCCAGAACTCGGCTCCTGCATCCCCCAGCCCCAGGCAGAGCTGCAGAAGGGTTCCCAAGCAAGCAGCACTTACAAAGTCCCCGCCCTCGGTGGGGATGAGCACGTTCATCTCCGAGGACTTGGCACTGACGATCTCACAGTCGAGGGAGCTCTTGCTCAGGTACACGTGGCACCCATCTGTCTTGTTGATGGAAATTGTTGGCACTTTACCCATGACCTGGCAGGGCCAAAGCAGCATTAGCCTTGAAACTGCACAACCAAACCTTTTTTTTTCTCCTGTGTTTTCCTTCAAGGCGAGAGGTTTGACCCCAAACCCTCCCTGTGGCAGATGCATGGGATTCAAATATTCCCACCTTTAGTAAAAACCCAAAGTTAATTTCTTGTTCTGATCTCTTCAGAACAGAACTTGAGCAAACTGACCATCCCAAACCAGCTGCCCAATCTGCATTGGAATAAATTCCAATTTATTCCTACTGCTGGCCTCCTGCTTTGGCAGCCAAACGTGCTTTCTACCTCACACAGCCTCAGCTCTTTCCCCCAGCCCTGAAACAGCTCAAAGAGACAAATTTCAGCCCTTTCCCAAGGGACAGGTGGTGTTTCATGGATATTCTCCACAGCTGCACATCCCTGGTCTGGAAATGCAACTGCTCCAGAGCCAGCAGGGAGAACAGGGCACTCACCTGAACTTTAACATCCCTGCTGTTGATGATCTCTACAATGCCCACCACGTCATCAAACACCAGACCCAGCTTCTTGCAGTTGTCTGCAAAGAAAAGCAGATCAGGGCACAAAGGTTTTGAAGGCTTCAGCTCCTGCCCACACACCAGCAGCAGCTTTCAGGGTTTTCCCCACTCACCGAGGGTGATGGAGTTGATCTTGCCTTTGATTTGGAGTGTACTGTTTGTGCACTTGAAAACGTAGGCTACCTGCTTCAGCTCTGTGTCACTGATGACCAGGTTAGTGGCATTCTCCTGGTTTTCCTGAAAAGGCAGGGAAAACACACTTCATTTTCTGAATGCAGAGCAATTCACCCATTAAAATCCCTTTGAAGGCAAACGGGTGCCTCCAGGGTGGTGCCTCTTAGGAAGGAGGTCTCCAGGAAAGCCCCTTTCCCTTCTCCAAAGCTCCCACCCCTCCAACCCGCTCCTGCCAGCACCAGGCACTCACCACTCTCCACTTTTTGCCTTCTAATTCTAGCAAGGGAGGTGCCTTCGGGGAGGGATTAGCATTGCAGGCTGGTTTGGGAGCAGTGAAAGGTTTGGGGCCGCTTCTCACGGGGCCCCCTTGGTTCTTCAGGGCGGGGTTCTTGTGGGTTTTCATGTCATCTGAGACGTGCCTCAAGCCTGCAGGAGAGGGCAAAGCTGAGAGCCAGCTCCCCTCTGGGGATGCAGCCCCACAAACACCAGACACCAGTGGTCACACCAATCGTGACAACGTTTGAAAAAAACACAAATAAACTCCTGAGTTGGGCCCAAGCTGAGCCCGAGTGTGAGTGACAGGAAGGACAGGAGGAAGCAGGAAATGCTGGGGCAATATTGACAAGAACCAGAGCGTGCCAGCTCTTCCTCTCTGCAGCTGGAAAAAGCCCTGAGCCCAGCACCTCCTCTCTGCCTCAATGTGCTCACCAGGTAACACAAAAAATGGAGAAGTTTTGTGCAAACAGTAACTGCAAAACTGCACTTTTTGTACTGGACACACGCAGGCAACCGAAGGGCTCAGCCTCCATTCCAGCTAGAGGCTCATATCTCGTTACATTTGCCAGAAGAGGGTGAGAATTCTCCTCCAAAATGTGCTCCCTTTGTCCTGGGAAAGCGCTGCCCCAGCCCCAGACTGGGACATGGGGGGGTTTTATGGACTTTTCAAGCAGGTGCATTGAGAGACAACAGGAAAACAGGGCCCAGCAGCACAGCCAGGCCCAGCAGCACAGCAGCTCCCTCCCTCCCTCCCTCCCTGCCGTGGCCCTGCACGTACCCGAGGTGATCCCCTCTCCCCGGTTGATCTGGGCGAAGAGCGCCGAGCGCGAGGCCGAGTCGTCTGTGCTGGAGCTCACGGGGGCAGGAGGAGGGGGAGGCCCTGGAGGTGGGGGTGCAACCCCAGCCGGGGGGGCAGGTGCTGCTTTAGCCCCTCCTGTGGCTACAGGACCCTGGAAGAGCAGAGGAGAGGAGAGGCACTCGCACGAGCTCCGTGTGGCCCCGCAGGCTCAGCCCGGGGGCTCCCTGCTGGAACCAGCACTCACAGTTTTGCTCCAGGTCAGCCCCGTGGTGTGGTACTCTTTGATGTAGGCCTGCAGCTCTGTCCAGATGCTCAGATAAGCTTTCACCCAGTCCACTTGCTTTTTATCTCTGAGGACACAAGGAGATCAAAGGAGGAGGAGTTAAAGGCTGTGGGCAGACGCTGGAGCAGCCCCGGCACACCCAGCTGGCCAAGTTCAACAACATCCCTGAGCTAAAATGTGAACTTACACATCCTTGTACTCCTTGAGGATCCTGTTGGTGTAAAACATGGCAGCATCAGTCATTTCCTTCACGTAAGGACCAGGCTTTGGAGCCTAGAGCAGAAAGAAGATGTTGGCACCCAGCAGGCCATGGGACTCTCCTCAGCAGCCCAAGGAAAACCCCTTCCCCCTGGAGTCCTCACCATGGCCACCCAGCCCAGGGCTGGGATGCTCTCGCTGACTGCTGATAAGTGATTGAACAGTTTGCTGCCACGGTTCTTCTCCCTGAAATTCTGCACGGCCTGGATCTGCTCCGAGATGGGCTTGAGGAGCTCTGAGAAGGCGTTCTGCACGACAACACAGAGGGACAGCAACAATTAAGGAGATTAATTAGCACAGCCCTGGCATGGCTGCACAGCTGAGGCGACGGTCACTGGGAACAAGATTCCAACTGGCACAAGTGGCTGCCACAGCTCCTGGCCAGGCCTGGGTCCCACAGCCCAGCTCCTCCTGGGCTGAAGTCAGGGCTCCCATCGGGTTGGTGCTGTGGGGGAACGCCAAGAACTGTGACTCATGTTCAATCCAGGAGACACTGACAAAGCTTGTTAGTAACGAGGACAGAAATAGCATTTGCCTTTCCTGGGTTCTTTTGTTCCAAAGGCAGTTTGTTAAATTTTTCCCTCTCCTCCACGAACCCTCGGAGAAAGGGGCGCTGGGCAGGTTTGGCACCTACAGCCCGCCCCACAATCAGAGCCACAGCGAGTTCAAAAGTCACCCCCATCAAGCCAGGCTTCAGGATTGCAGTTATTTCTCAAGTCAGTCCTTTAGTATTTGGATGGCAACATTTGTTCCTGTGTGCTGTTCCCTTGGAATGCTGACTGGAAGTGCCAGAAGTGCTCCGGGGTCAGAGCACAGCACAGAGCCCGTCCCATGTCTCCAGAGATACCTCTGAGGCAACTTTTCCTTCCTTTAGCATGGGAAAGTCTCCTGCTGGTGGCAGCAGAGAGGGACAAATTTGGGCAAAAACTTGCTCTCCAAAGCCTCAGCTTCTCCTTTTGCTGCCCTTTCCTCTGTTTAGATGAAAACTGAGAGGTCCCAAGCACCGCTGGCCAGGCCACGCTTTCAGAAGCTCCAGCCCAGCGCCACATTCCAGGCACAGGATGGGGAAATTCTTCACCACAAGCACTGAGAGTTCACACATTTTGCATTTTAAACTGGCTGCTCCAGAATTAGACTCCTGCCAGACAACCTGCACAAAGAGCTACCCTAGATTAAGGCTGTTCTTTGTTCATAATCCTTTATTTAAATAACGTGTCCGTGGGATTCATAAGCAGATTCCCAGGCTAGAGGCTGCACAGAGCTGCATCCCAGCAAGCCTGGTGAAACCTAACAACCCTCCAACGCTGATTTTGGGGGAAAAAGATGCAGACCTGTTTTGCAGTGAATAGGAAAGGAGCACAGAAATCCAGCTCCCACAATGTAACAGTAGAAGCCACGAGTGAGTGAGATAATAACTGCAAAGAAAGGCAAGGTGGGATCCTGTTGCTCAGGAAAAACAGTTCCCAGCAGGGAAAAGCATTCAGGATCAGATTCTCAGCCACACATCCTCCTGCTGAGAAGCAGCAGCCCAGGGTAAAGTGTTAAATTACCTGCTAAGGACAAATCAATCCTAAAAGCCCAGCGATTATCCAGAGGCCATTCAGCAGAGACAGGCTCTGTTCTGCTCCTGGAGGAGTTTGATGCCTGCAAGTCTCTGAGCATCTCTGGGTAATGAAAAGCACGAGCTACACAAATCCCAGGGTGGCTCCTGGCTCAGACAAGATCCTGTCTGCAGCTTCTCAGGGAGCACTGATTGAGCAGAGCTGGTGCCAGGTGAAACTCGAGACAGAGGCTGGGAGCTGACACCCCCGGGCTGCTCCGACTGCTCCACAGCACTTGGTGCTGTAACAACTGGGAAATGTCACTTCTGCAGCTCTCAGAACCAACATTCTGCCCAGTATTGGGGAGCACCCAGAGCAGTTCATGCCTTCAGCAAGTGTTCCCAGTGCTCCCCCAGTTCCTTTTTTAGCCCAGCTGTGCCACCCCAGGCTCCCCATCACTCACAGCCACCCCCGACCCCGGGGACAGAGGTTTCTTTCTGATCAGGGATTTCCCACACTCACCTCTGCTGGCTGCTGATGCTGAGATGCCACCACCAGAAGAGCCCTCTCGCTCACCAAGCCTGCGTGGACCATCTCAGCCTAAGGACAGACACAAACATCAGGGCGATTTCCTTGTGCCACGTTAACAGAGGGGATCCAGCCACACTGATCTCAATCCACATTCCTGGAGAAACCCATCCCAAGGGAAACCTCACAGCTCAGGGATGGGGAGTTTTCCAGCCTCCTAAAGGCCGTACTGAGGTCTGTACACAGCCAGGCACTCCAGGACTTCCAGGAGAAGGTTTGGTTCACCGTGTGTGTGTAGGTGACAACCTGCTGGGGGTTATCTGGGCACCTGCTTTGAATCCTCAGGGGTTACAAAGATCCTGGGACACAGAGCTAAAGGAATGCAGACTCTGACAGCAGACTGGGCCCTTGGCAGCACCTCCAGGACAGAGGGAGAACAGAGTCCTTACGTGCTTCTGCACATCCCCGCCGACTTCTTTGCTGATCCTGATGTACTCGGCCACCGGCCCGGCCAGAAGGGCATCGAAAGCCTGCACGTACTGAGCCACTCCTGTGGGGAAGGAACGGGAGCACAGGGGTCACCAGGAGCACCCCACGGGCTGCCACAGCCCCGGCTGCACCTCCCACCTGCAGGAGGCTCGGCCCGGGGCTGAGGAAGTGCTGCAGCCACAGAGTTTTTATCTTCACGGGCAGCAACCTCACCTCCCCGCCCCGTCCTCCCCAGCTGTCCCGGAGTGTGCCCTGTGCCAGCTCTGCACGGCTGCTGGCGCTGCCCTGGGAGCTGCTGTGGCACCCACCTTTGGCAGAGGCATCTCCACACATGCCAGACCCTTGGCACACGGTCTCCAGGCGCTCCACGGCCTTCTCCAGCCGCTCCACCAGCCTCTCCATGTCTGCTGCTGTCCACAACCTGCACGGGAGGGGACAATTACCTCCATCCTCCACGCCAGGGAGGGTTTATGGGCTGTCTGTACAAGCTCTGCCAGTTCCAGGAGAATCACTCCTGCACCCTGATGATGGCCAGCAATGCACCCTCACATTAGCAAAGGCAGCTGGGTTACACAACAGCCTCTTGCCATTGCCACACTCGCTCCTTAGTAGTTTCTATTCCACTTTAAGGACTCCTTACATGTGTAAGGATGTAAAACTTGCACCTTCTAACCTCGCAGTGACACAAAGGTCTGCCCAGGTTCTCACTGCAGTCAGCTCCTGGCCCAAGTCCCAGCTGTGACCACACAGCTCGACTGCTTCGCTGGGAGCGCACACGCTCCGGGGGAAAACTGCTGGGTTTGAATCTCCAAATGCATCTGCAAGGACCTCCTGGAGTCCTGAATTCCTCCCAGGAGCATCTGTAAGCCCAGCATGGCTCCAGCACAGAGCCTGAGCCACCCTGGCACACGCCGAGGGGAGCAGCTGCACGAGCTGAGGCGGCAGAGCTGCTCCTGCAACAACGCGCCCCTGTTCTTCCTCTGCAGCTCTGGTGCCTGCAGAACCTCCTCTGCAGCCTCTGCACAGGAAAGAGGCTCAGGCACACAAGCCATTCGCTGCATCTCATCTGGAAAAAAGTCTTAAAAGTCACATAAACTTTCCAGTAATTACTGCTCTGCACCAAGCAGCAAGACAGGTCATGCTCCCGGCACAGTAATGCCCAGGGAATGCAGGGAGGGAGCAGCAAAGTCACCAATGGCCTTTTTATCTTATCACCACTCATCAAGAGATTTTAAGAGTCTGAATCACCATGGTGGCCTGGACTCAGCTTTGTTCCAAAGTGGTTGCTGCAGCCTGCAGAAGCTCAAACCCCTGCCTGGAGGAGGGGGTCCTGCCCAAAACCTTCCCTAGAATGCTCAGAGAGGACGGCAGGGTTTACTCAGCTGAACTGACACCGGATCCCCTCGGAGAGGAAACCTCAAGTTCTCACTGGAGTTTTGCTTTTGTTCACCAGCCCTCTCAGCCCTGCTTCAACAGTGCACGTTTTCAGCTCATTTCCAGAGGATGTGGGGCAGATCCAGCGTTAGTGGTGAGCCCAGCACTGATGTCACAAGACAAACAAGGCCGTTTTCCACCCCTCTCCTGCCTGCTTGCACCAGGAGAGGCAGCTCTGCCGTGGGGGGCAGGGGAGAGGCCACCCCCCCTTCCCAGAGGAAGAAAGCGGTTTCCTCCTCTGGCCAGAGGACAGGCTGTGAAGAAAACCGGACAGCAGCGACTGGACGGCTTCCAGACGGACAAAAAACGAGTCCAGAGACGCTGAAACTCCACAGCAGCCACCCCTGCCACCACAGCACTGAACAGCTCTGCTTCTTTAATTCTGTGCGAGGCAGAAACCCCGAGTGCAGGATCCTCCGCTCGCTGCTGCTCCCCGTGGGAGCAGCGCCAGGAGAGAGCCCGGCTCTGCCTCCCCCGCGCCCAGCACGCTCACAAAGCGTGGGTTTGTCCCCCAAAAGAGCCACCACCTGTTCAGGGAGCCGTGCCAGGCCCGGGGAGCAGCGGGCAGAGGGAAGGACAGAGCCCTGGCCCGCGCCGCTGACCCCCAGCGCGCTCCAGGCCAGGCTCTAAGCTGATCAGCCCCGATACCCAAACTGCAGCTCGGATCAGGATTACCAACCACAAAGCCCAGATGGAAGGCTGCTTCCTACCCCCAGCACAAAGCAGGCTGCTGCAGGGAGCACATCCCCTCGGCTCTGGCTGGGATTCATGCCCTAAAATCACAGGATTTAGGGACTCAGCATTCCTGAACTCTCCCTGCCGTGGGACAAGTCCTTCCTTCTTTCTCCTGAGCCATAAACTCCCCGTGCTCCTCGACACCAGCTCTGCAAACCTGGTGCTGTGGGGCAGATGGTGAGCTCATTTTAATTTCCTTTTAATGGGTGGCATTAGGGCAACTTAAAAGATAAGTCACTTGGTAAATTGGCAGCAAAATGAGAGCTAAGTGCAGGCAGCCCGAAGTCCTGGACCTCAGTCCCTCCCCTTGACTCACTCTCCCTGTGCTCTTTGCCCTGTGGATGCAGCTATTTCTGCTGCCTGGATACCCACACGGAATGAAATAAAAAGATTGAGCTGTAACTAAATCAGAAATTACAACCCAGAGATTGACATTTAGCAAGGAAATAAAACTAAAAACAATCACACAGCGGACCTGCCTGGACTGCATCTAAACCGTGTTTTGTCAACTGCCCTCTCTGAATGTAAAATAATTCGACAGAAGGCGACAAATTGACTTCACAGGTCTCAGTGCAAACAGATCTCATCGCCCTTCTCCAGACAGGAAGATGAGACACAGAGAGCCCCCAGGAGTCATTTTTGCTCTGCACATCACCCTGGGCTCCAGAGGGATGAGGGGGACTTTCCCAGCTCCCTGTGCAAGGCTGGAGTTCTCTGGCAGAGCAGAGATGCTGCTCTCCCTCCCTTCTGGGACCGCAACACGGGATTTAAATCCAGGTCTTGTTTAAATCCCATTGAACTTTGATTACCAGCGGAGCGGAAGCAGCAAACACACATTTCCCCCAGGCCAGAGGGGAATTTCACAGCACATTTGTTCATCCATCAACTGCCCTTTATTCCCATCAGCAGCCTGGGAACGGCTCTGGACTCGCCGTGCCTCAAACAGGCTGCAGCCACAGCCAGGCTGTTGTGATGCACTGAGCACAGCCATAAAAAGAATGAATTTTATTGGTAAAAACACCGGTTTTGTTGTTTTTCTTACCCCAAAGCCAACCCTGCACGTCACAGCAAGAGGAGCTTCCTGTCTGGGGAACATCGAGGAGCTGGTCAGCCCCAGCCCCAGAGCGAGCAAATTCTCAAAAAATCACCACAAATGAAATTATTTGCTTGCCTGAGACAGCACGTTAACCTGAGCCCTTTCTTAGACATTCTGGAAGACACAAATGTTGGTTTTATAGCCAAAGCAAGTCAAACCTACGCTCCTGCTCACACCGAGCCCGACAAACTGCTGTCAGCACCACGAAATTTGCATCAGCTACTTCCTGTTTCTACAGGCAAAAGAAATAAAGATGGGACAACTAAATTAGGAACATACCACAGTTTATTTCGGAGCTGACACTGGAATATCTCAGGGGATCAGCTACCAGATGATTTCCAACATTTATATCTGCCAAGAGCCTAAAGAATTTATTTTTTAAATATATTTAACAGTTCAGCTCATCAAGGCAGGAATTATTTGAAGCAAGGCAGGAGTCAAATGCCTGAATTTAGGCAGTGGTCAGGAGCAGCCATGAACACAAGACAGCTATTGCTGGTCCCAGCAGCTGCCAGGACAGAGATCTCAGCTGTTTATAGTCCAACAATACTTGCTGACACTGCGCCAGAACCCGTGGTGGCTGCTCCTGCTATTTCAGATCCACTTTATTTAGAAAACCAAGAACGCTTTAAAAA
>VZTJ01000945.1:379342-400444 GCA_013397795.1 Orthonyx spaldingii | reverse complement strand
TTTTTTTTTTTTTAAGCAGGAAACCACGTCACTGCCCCATCGTTCCTGCCCACGTGCAGCAGTCCTGGGGCTGCCAACAACCTTGGGAACTGTGGCTTTTGCAAAACATTAACCCAAGCCCACCCAAGCACATCAGCCTGTGTTTGCAGACGGAGCGAGTGACCTCAGCCCGGTGGCACAGACAGGATGACCTCAGGGACAGCCCAGCAGCGCCTCCCGCCTGGCTTAACTCTGCTGGCCCCAGGTGGTGACAGAGTCCAGCGAGGCAGAGATGTGTCCTGAGCACAGCATTCCTGCTTTTCCTTTCCAGAACGTCCCAGGCCGAGCTGGTTTCCAGCTGGGTCTCTCCCATGATCCGGCCTCCCTGGGGCCTGTGGGGTGACAGCCTTTGCTGTGGGAGCCTGTGCGTGGTTCAGCTCGTCTGAAACCAGCCCTGGGTGATTCCTGCTGCTCAAGGATCCTTGGGGCTGATTCCCAGCCCTGGCAGCTGATTCCTGGCAGGCACAGCCCCAGCCCCTCTGGGTGTGGGGACACAGCTGCCACTCTGCCTTTTCCACCTCCTGCCTCCCATTCCCTGCCCCTTACCCCGAGGACAGCCGTGCCCCCCAGCTCTGCAGGGAGGGGCTTCCCAGCACCTGGATGCTTTTGCTCCACGCCCAAGGTGTGTGTGGATTAACCCAGAACACAGCTGTAGGTGCCTTTCTTGCCACTCATTTCCTCTGTAAAACCTCTGTAACCACAACTGGAGCGAGATCCCTGCTCCAAGGCTGGAGCTTTGCCCAGGGCTCGAGTGTTATCAGCTCCTGTGGTCAGGTTTTCCCCCTCACATTTCATTTTCTTGAAAGCCTCAAACAGAAGAGGTGTGCTCAGTGAGGAATGTCCAGGCCCTGGTTCAAGCTCCTCCGTATGCTTTTAGTCTCTTGGGCTGGCTGCACAAAACCCAAACAGAGACTCCTCATGAACTCCACGGAGCCAAAAAAACAAGGAGGCAGAGAATAAAATGTCCCTTATTTCTGTTGAAACTCCTTGAAAAAAAACAAAGGCCTGCAGCAATCTTTCCAGTCCTCGGAGGCAGCAGCGCTGCCCCCACCCCTCAGAGGCAGCCAGGTCGTGGCAGTGTCCGGGAAAACTCCTGGCAATCCTGGCCAGCAGCAGGGCAGGGGTCAGAACATTCCCAACAACCCTGAGCTGTGCTGCCTGGAGCCTTCCTCCTCCTCCTCCTCATGCAGAGGGTGCTCCTGACACCCCCCTGCCCTGCCACAGGGGCTGCAGAGAGCTCTGGCTTTGTCCCCCATCTTGTCCTGCCCAGGGAGCACCCCAGCCCTGGCCAGCGCTGCCTCGTGGCCCTGCTGAGCACAGAGCCAGCTCCCAGGCTCCCCACAGCACCCCTCTGCCTTCCTTCCATGGCCACGGGGGCAGAGTGGGGCTGGCTGAGCATTCCCGGCTAATCCCTCTGGCTATTTTAAAACCCCATCCTCATTCCAGTCCTTTGTACCCAAATGTGGAACAAAGGACGATCCTTCCCCCCCAAGCCCCCCGCTCTCAGCTCAGCCCTGGCCCCACCAACTTCTCGGTGTGACCAATGTGCTCAACAAAAGGCAGCAGCCCTCTCCCCTGCTGCAGTGGCCTTGGGGACAGAGCAGAGCTGGGAATTCACCCCATCCCTGGGGGTGGCTGCTCCATCCCTGCTGCAGCCTCCCTGTGCGGATTCCAGCCCCCTTTTCCCGAGCTCCACTTGCTGCTGGAGGCGTCGGGGAGGGCAGGGCTCTCCTCCTTCCTGCTGTGGGAGCAGGGAATGTGAGAGGATGGTATAAATATCCAGGGAGCTTCGTGCTCCCCCAGCCCTCCGCGAGGGTTGAGTGTCACCCACAGCCCGCATTCCCTTTCTCTCCGCTCCCCAGCTGCCTCTCCTGTTTCCAGCCTTGAGTTCACCATCTCCGCTGGCAGCACTTTGATTTCATTCCTCCCTCCACCCCCGTTCCCCCTTGAAAAGGAGGAAATAATAGAGCCTTTGTTGGGTGGCTGCGACACAGGCACCGAGCAAGGAGCTGCACGGGGGCAAGGGGCTGAGTGCAGCCTCCTGCCTGGATTATGGCATTCCTGCACCACGGCTCAGGAAAAGTCAATCCTGCACCCCATGGTGTGTAAAGGGACACTGGGCTTGCTGACAGCCGTGAAAAATCCCAGCCAAGCAAAGGAAAAAAAACCCATTCACACCCGCTGCCGACTTCCCCCACTTTTATGTAAATTAATATTAACAGGTCCCTGGGTTTGGGTTCTGTACAGATATATACAAACAGGAAACAGCTCTGTATTTACATCGTTAAGTTAATTAGGCTCTGTAAAAAAAGAACAGCTCCCACATCAGTGCCCTGTGTGGAGACAGCAGAGGTGAGCTCAGTCCTGGGCACACTGACAGTGTAATGTACACTAACAATCGCCCCCAGGCAGGGCAGTGGGGGTTCCAGGCATCCCAACCCCGGCTTCCCCGCCCTCTGGAACCCGGCAGGGAAGAGTGCTTGTCCCTGGGGAGGCACCACCTTGTGTGTAATGTACACTACCAGTGCTCTGTGGGCCCCGTGCAAGGCACGGGACGGGCACAGATCCCGAGTTCGAGGCGGCGGATGCTCCACGCGGCTCCTCCAGCACCTCCAGCGGCACCGGGCTGGGCCAGCCCGGAGGGGACGAGTCCTCGGGGAGCCCCAGTGGGAGCAGACAGACCCAGCCCGGGTCACACGATGCTGGCCAGCTCCGTGTTGTCTGACTCCGAGCTGCTGTTGCTCTCCTCCCTGGGGGAAAGAGGTGGGAATGAGGCAGGGATGAAGCCACAGAAGCAAGGTCTGCATCCCAGTAACGTCTGAGCTTCCAGAGGGACATCAGAGCCTCGTGCAGCCCCCACACGAGTTTTGGGTGGCAGCTGGGGCGGGCTCCTGCTGATCTCCCAACGCTTCACGCCATCCCTCTGGAAGTTGGGATTGGGAAAACAAATCCGCCCTTCCCTCACGCCACCGCCCACGGGTCCTGGAGGATTCCTGGACGTGTCACAGTGTGTCCCAACCCGTCTGATCCTGCCCCCACACACACCCCCACAGGCTGTGCTTGCTGCCTGACACTCACCTTAAATCCTGCAGGGCTTTCTTGTTCTTCTTCCGCTTCTCCTCGTCGATGGGATACAGCTTGAACAGCAGCAGGCTCAGCAGGATCAGCCCCACAGGCACAGCAGACACCAACATCTTCAGGGTTAAGTTCACCTGGCCAGGCTGGGAGCAGCCCCGGGTCTGGTACCCTGCAAAGCTGTGGGCAGAAAGGCACCTTCAGGCAAAGGAAACGGGGTTTGCAGGAGGAGAATGGTCCCTGTGGGGAGAGCTTTGGAGCAACAGCTGGGTTTAGACCCCATCAGCTCCCTCCCAGAGCCTGGGAAGTGCCTCCCTCCCTGCCCTCCCCTCAGCTCCCAGGCAGAACTCACTCCAGGCTGAGCGTGGAGATGCCCAGGGACACCCCGGCAGTGAACTTGGTGAAGAAGACGTAGAAGGAGAAGAAGATGGCCTCGTGGCCAGGGGAGCTGGGGTGCTGCAGCTTGAAGTCATCGATGACATCTGGCAGCATGGACCTGTGCAGAGACAGGGACGGTGAACAAAGAATCTCCTCTCTGCTGAGAGCATTTCCCTCAGGAGCCCCACCTGGGGCTGACAACACTGCAAAAAAGCCTTCTGAGGGTTTTTAGCCCCTCTGGAAGGCCCCTGCCCAGCCCCTGGGAGCCACCAGCCCCTCACACTCACCAGGGCAGGAGGAAGGCGGCTGCCACGCTGATCCCGGCGGCGACGGCCACGACGTAGGTGAAAATGAGGTTACTGTCCACCACAACCACGAGGATGAGGAAGGGGATGGCAGACTGGGGAGGGGGCAGAGACCAGCTTGGCTTCAGCAGGGCCTGGCCCTGACCCCCTGGCTCTTCCCCCTCCCACAGATCCCAGCCCTCCAGCTGCGGGGACAGTCCCTCCCCGAGCCCCACAGCAGCACTGCTGCTGGCCTCGGGCACATCCAGGACAGCACAAACAGCAGGACAAGGGACAGGCACCAAACTGGCATTAGCAACAGCCCCTGAGCAGCTCTGGGCTCTGTTGGGGGGACTCTGCTCGTGCCATGTGGTAAAGACCATCCCCGTGTGCCTCCCACGCTGGAGGGGACACTCACCAAGATGCCCACGTAGACAGCCTTCTTCTTCCCAAAACGGGTCAGGAACCACTGCCAGAAGGGGATAGTCAAGGTGGCCGAGAGCTGTGGGAAGAGAAGGGTCCTGGTGTCACACCTTGGCTCCTCTCTGTGGGAAAGGCCCTTTCCAGCGAGGAGCAGCTCCTGGCACGGCCTCCTCCCGTCCCCTTTCCAGCACCTGTGAATTCCACACGCTCCCGGGGCTGGCATGGAGCCACACGTGGGGTGTGGGGCCACCTCCTCCCCCAGTGCACAGCCCTGGAGAGGGGGGATCTGGCTCAATCCTCGCTGCTGGGAAGGGACATGATCCCGTGGCCGGGAGCCAGGCTCTGTGGGGACAGTGGCCCCCGGGACCTTTCCACCTCATTGAGGGCAGCAAGTGCTTCCAGGAATGACGCGAGCTGGAAAGAGCTCTCAAGGACCTGTTTTGCTCCGTGTTCCTGGCAGTAAACATTGAGATCCTTTTCTCAAAGCGGGGAGGGGAGGCGGACAAGTGGCAGGATTGGGACAAAAGGCCCCCGTGGCTTCTGGTCTCCCCCGTCCGTGGCCTTGTTCACACAGGAACAAAGGCCCCGCTGTTCCTGCCAACCCACCCGGCCTCTGCAGGACATTTGGCAGCTTCTTCTCCCTCCCCTTGTCCCAAAAAAACCCTCTGATCACTGTCCCTGTGGCCCTGTCCCATGGGCCTCCCTCCCGGGGAGCACCCCCTGCACCCCAGCCCGGTGCAGCCCCCGAGGGCTCCGCGACGGGGCCGTACCCACCATGATGGCCAGCAGGATGTTCTGGAACTCGTTGCGGAAGCCCAGGGTGTAGGTGCAGAAGAGGGCGAAGTTTCCCTCCAGCAGCTGTGGGAAAGGCGGCCAGGGGAGTCAGGGGGGACACGCAGCCAGGCCAGGGGGACACGGGGGGACACACAGCAGCACCCCCAGCACGAGCAGGGGAAGAGAGCGGCCGTTCACCGACCCCTCCACATCCTCCCTCTGCCCAGGGCAGCTCCAGCTCATCCACCACGTGCTCCCAGTCCCTGGGATTGTCCCCACAGCCACCCCCACGCTGCTGTCCCCTGTGCCCAGCCCTCCCAGTTCACCATGAAGGCCAGTGAGGTGAAGAGGAAGCCGGCGATGAGCTTGATGTAGGGCCCGTGGTTCATCACCAGCTTCAGCCCCTGGAAGAAGGAGACAGGCTCGTCCGACTGCAGCTCAGAGGACTCTGGGGAGCAGAGATCAGCCCGGCATTAGACCCCCCAAAACAGCACCCATGGGTGCCCCATCCCAGTGCTCAGCACCCTCCACAACCCCTGCCCACACAGAGCATCCCAGCCCGAGTGGAGTGGCCTGGCTGATTCCCCCAGGATGAGCAGGGAGTTTGGATATCACGTCCCCCCGGGATGCCCTGGTTGGCACTGGCAACCTTGGCCAGCCAAAAATGGGTGAGATAACCTTTATCTCTGGCACTGCAGAGCTGGGTTAAGTCCTCACGGCTGTGCCTAACAGACCCCAGAGGTGCTCTGGCCTCCTGCCCTTCTGCAGCACTCCCCAGACCCAGAGCTCAGCTCCACCTGCCCCTCTCCTCAGGGGCTTGACCCCCAAACCAGGGGCCAAGAGCTCGGCCAGGCTCCTGCAGAGGAAGGAGCAGCGTTTCCACGAGCCCAGAGCGCTCCAGCCCCTCCCCAGCCTCACCTCTCTTCTCCCTCACGCCCAGCAGCAGGATGAGGGCGCAGAGGACGTAGAGCCCCCCGATGACCCCCGCGGCGATCATGTAGGCATTTCTCTGTGTGAGAGAGGGAGCAGCACTCAGGGCAGGGGCTCAGACCAGGAATGAGCCCCCTCCAGAGGGAGAACGCGGCAGGGACCCCCAGCTTACAGTGTCTGTGAGCGACTCGGTGTCGTGGGTCATGTTCAGCTCCTCCATGGCCACCGAGGAGTTGACCAGGCTGAAGTAGAAGGGGCTCTCGATGCAGGGAGTGTCCACTTTGCCAACGATCTGGCCCTGGATGGCAGTGCCCAGCACGGTGCCCAGCACCTCCACGGTCATGCCTGCAGGGAGAGGCCGGAGGGACTGAGCACAGCCCTTGTCCACAGCAGAGCATCCCCAGCTGGGGTTCACCGCCCTTCCCAGGGAGAAATGAGCCAGCCCAGCTGTGCTGCCTCCAAATCCCTGCGGGATAAAGCTGCGGGGGAAGCGGGGGAAAGGAGGGGAAAGGGAAGGAAAAGGGAAAGGGGCAGCTCTTACGGTAGGCAGTGGCTGAGTCCCGCTCGCTCTGCTCCCTGCTGATGAACATGGTCAGTGCTGAGTAAGGCACATGGAAGCACTGCAATGGCACGAGGAGAACAGGCTCAGGGAGGATGTAACTGCCCAGGGGACCTGGGGCAGGGCGGTTTCTGTCCCTCTGCGCAGCTCAGCAAGGCGCAGGCAGGGCTGGGCACCCTCCACCCCTCACCCGGGTGTGAGCAGAGCCCCACTCACCGTCACGAGGGTCTGGAAGGCGCAGTAGAAGACAAGGTACCACATCACCTGTCCTGTGGAGATGTCTGGCACAAACCAGATGAGGAAGTAGGAGATGATGGCAAAAGGGGTGGAGAAGATGATCCTTTGAGAGAAAAAAGTGTCAGCCTCGTGGGCACAGCCTGACCAGCCCAGCTTCCACATATCCCATGGGGTTCAGGCATCTGATCTGGGGGCTCCTGAGCTGCTCCAAAACTTGGCCAGGAGCTGGTTACCCCAGGGATGATCCAAACCAGGCTGGAGGCAGCAGCTCAGGTCTCACAGGGTCGGAAGAGCTGACTCAGAGTTCCAGGGAAGAGCTCTCCTTGCAGTAACAGAGATGTCTCCTTCCACTGAAGCGATTGAACTGCTCCTGCCTTTGGCGTCCACACCCAGCCCCGACCTCTCCCCCAGGCAGCACCGCTGTGTTCAGCAGGATGCAATCACCTCCCTCACGCTGGCAAGGGCTGGGGAGCAGCTGGGGAGCAGCCAGGCAGCTCAGCCCTGCTCCCCAGCAGCCAAAAACCTCTCACCAGCTTGGCTTTGCTGCCAAGGCCCCCCAAGCCCTGGTGCAGGGGTCAGCCCTGCTCTGCTGCCAGCAGTGGAGCAAAGCACAAGCCAGCAGCAGGCTGGCTCCTTCCTCCACCTCTGCCCAGCCTCCCGGAGCTGTGGGAGCAGAGATGTGGGATGCAAAATGCACCAGAGGATCAGAGGGGAGTGCACAAGTGCTGGGCCTTGGCAGCAATCCCTGCAGGACCAGCCAGGAAAGGCATCTGCCTTCTTCATCCAGCAGATCTCGTAACTCCTGTCCTGCTGCAGCACAGCCAGGGCACAGCTCTGCCCTGCACCGGCACCCAGGGCCCCCCAGCACCCATGGGAGCCCAGGAGGTATTCCTCCTCTCAGAAGGAAGCCAGCCAGGTGTTGAGGTCAAGCCCACATCTGTTCAGGAGATGGATTTTGCTGGGGGATTTGCGAGCACCCTGCGCTCCACAAAGCCCAGGACAGAGGCTGCGTCCTGGAGCGAGTCCAGCAGGACTGGACACGGGACAGAGCCACTCACGGCCAGGCCTGGCCCTTCACTGCCAGGGTACAGCGAGATCTTTCCGCCCGGGCTGACGCACAGGACACAAAGTTTAAATTTAAAGTCGGGGAGGGAGCGGGGCGAGCGAGAAACAGAATCTCCACGGATGGAGAGCGGCGACACTGCACAGGACCCAACACATGCACATTTTTCTGCGCCCACGTCACCCCGTAGGGGAGGAGGGGGGGGAGGAAAGCTGCGAGCGGCTCCAGCCCCTCCTCGCCGCCGCTTATCTCGGCTCACATTCGTGGAGCCAAGGGAAACGCGGAGCCAAACGCTGAATGAAATCACCCGAGCGGCGCGGAGGCGACCGCGTCCCGCTCGCCATCGCATGAGCGTCAGATGCGCCAATTCCCCCTGGGTGACCCCCAGCCCGGCCAGGGCTGACCACAGCTCCTGGCAGGCGCAAAGTGACTGAGAGTAACCCCTGACCCAGGGCGAGGTGATTAAGGCGGCTGCCGTGACGTGCCCCGGCGCTCATTGGCCCCGCCGGATCGTGCGTTCCTTTGTGCCGCTCGCACACCCCTTCCCAGCCCCGCCAGCCTGAGCTGCTGGCAAACGGCTGCTGCTCCCGCAGGAGGTCAAAGCCAGGGGGTTCTCAGCCACCGACACATCAGGGAAAAGTTTAGTCAGCGGGAAGTGCGCGGTGGTCAGAGAAAAGAGGATCCCAGCTCGGAGCTGGGGGCAGAGTGAGGTCCACGAGGCTGGGGAATGGGAGGAAGCAGCCAGCGGGTGAGCTGGAGAAAGGAAATGTGGCAAAAAGTGTTTCAAAGAGAAAGAACTGAAAGGCGGAGAGGTGATGGCCCCCAGGGAAGGTCTCCTCCCTTCCAAGGAACCGGAGCTGTGTGCTGGAGCCAGCTGGGGTCCCACAGATCAGCCCCTTCACAGCCCGGCAATAAACCCGCAGGTGCTGAGGGTTGGGGTCGGGCAGCAGCCGCTGAGACCACCCCAGTCCTGCCTTTGCACACGGGGAAACTGAGGCAACACCAGCAGCAACACCGGCCCGGGGCTGCGCACCCCGCAGAGCCAGAAAAGCCCAGGTTTAAGAGGTTTAAAATCAGCTCGACCCCATCCCAACGGGACTCAGCGGGCAGCCCTCGAGCCAGGCACAACAGCAGCGGGCTCCGGCCGCCCCGGCGCTGCTGAGGGGCCCAGGGCACGCCGAGAGCTCGGGCTAATTTTAACGAGGAGCCGCTCGCAGGAATGCGGCCGCTGCAGTCCCACCCCCTGCCTGGAGATTAGGGCGAGAGGAGCCCTCCGCGGCCGCGCCGCACGCCCAGCCAGCCCCGCGCTAATCTCCAGACCCCAGACCCCGCCGTGCACGCGGGGAGAAGCTATTTCAGGCCACGTGTGTGGAGCCTGCCTTCAACAACTGCCTGCTGCTGCCCGGAGCTATTCCAGGAAAGGCAGGAAGCAGAGGGTGTAATCTGCGGGGGGAAGGAGCGCGTCCCTCCAGCTCCGCTCCCCCCGTGCCCACCCCCTCTGGATTTCAGCGATCCCACGGGGTTATTTTAGCTCAGGACTTGTCAGCCTGTCCCCTGCAATGCTGCACATCCCGTGCAGGAACAGGTGCTCAGGGGTGTCCTGAGCCTGCCCCGGCTGCAGGCGTGAGCCATCTGGGGGCTCACAAAGCCCATCCCGTCTGCTCCAAGCTCCCTCACCCAGCTCCCCGCCCCTGATCCACGTGCAGACACCCAGATCCATGGCAGCTGTTTTCCTGCCCCTCGTGACTGTCAGCCAGGAATTCCATCGCTGCGGACCAACCACAAACACCCTCGGCCCTCCCCTCTGCGGGTGTGATGCCATCTGCTCCGGCTGCCACCACGGCCCTGCCACCAGCCAGGCCCTTGCAGCCACCACGGGAACAAAGTCCAGCACGGTGGCAGGGAGCTTGGAGAGTGCAGGTGCAGTGACATCAAGGTCAGCCAGGCCCAGCTCAGCACTGGCCGGAGCAACAGGCACAAACTTGAGCTGCTGGTGGCACCTGGGGCTTTTTGGAGCACTTGGTACCTCACCCAGGTGAGCCAGGGCGTCAGCACGGCCTGCCCTGCACGCCTCATGCCAGGGGACACCCAGAGCTGACTGGAAGAGTTGTGACACGTCAGGCAGGGAATGCAGGCTGCTGCCTGCAGCTCTTACCAGGGCATCAGGCGGCCGAAGCGGGTCCAGGAGGTTTTGCTGATGAAGAAGCCCACCATGGGGTCCGTGATGGCATCCCAGACTCGCCCCGCAAACAGGATGATGGAGGCATAGAAAGCGTCCACCTGCAGGAGGAGGAGCTCGTGTCAGGACATGCGAACCCTCAGTGCCCCCTGATGCCCTTCCCGAGCCCCCCAGCGCCCTCCCAACCCCTCCTGCTGTGACCCCACCACCATTTGGGAGCAGTCCCTCACTCTCTCCCCCTCGTTCAGGGGGATTTGGGGCTCCCGGTCCCTCCCAGCGCTGCCCCACCACGCTCTTTCCACACGGAATTCCCACATCTCAGAGCAGAGTTCCCCAAACCCAGCATGGGCACTCCCCCCCGTGGTTTCCTTCCTTCCGTGTCTCACACCGACCCCGCCACGCTGCGGGGCTGTACGCGGGTCCTGTGCCCCCCAAAACAGCCACCGCCACCCCGCGTTGTCCCGTGGAGCGGCCGCACGGCAAAACCACGCGTGGGACCGGCCCGGGGGAAAGGCGCAGCCCCCGGAGCCACCCCCGGGGGTCGTGGCACCGCCGGGCCCCGCGCAGCTCCATCCCCCGGGCAAAGCGGCACCGGGAGGAGCTCCGGGACCCCCAGCCCCGGCCGTACCTGCGCCACGTCCAGGAGGTAGATCTGGAGGAAGAAGCCGAGGGCGCAGCCCGTGATCTGGTACGGAGCCCCCCCGACGGCGTAGCACAGCTTGCTGCACACCGACAGCCGCTCGCGGCTCTCCTGCAAGCGGCACCGGCGTTAGCGGCACTGGGACGCGCCCCCCGACCCGAGCCAGCCCGGACCCCCCTCCGCACGCCCCGGTGCTCACCCTGCGGCGGTGCCGGCGGAGGGCGGGCGGCAGGAGCCCCCCGGCCCCGGCCCGCTCCGCGCCGCCGCCCCCGGCCATGCCGTGCGGATGAATGGCCCGAGCTCCGCCGCCCTCCCTTGTACCGGGAGCGCCCGCTCCGGCAGAGCCCGCCCCGGGAGGGGCCGTCCCGCCCCGCCCCGGCCGCCTCCGCCCCCTCCTGCCCCAGCCCTGCCCACAGTCCTCCCTTCCTCCACGTCTCCTCATTCCCTCATCCCCCCGTGCTTCCATCCCTCAGCCCCCCGCTCCATCCCTTCCCTCCATCCCAGCCCTTCATCCCTTAGAATCGCTGAACGGTTTGGGGTGGAAGGGACCTTCCAGGTTGTTCCGAGCCCCGTCCTTCCTGGCCTTGGGCGCTTCCAGGAATGGAGCATCCAGCACTTGTCTGGGCCGCCCTCATGGTTAAAAACTTCCCTCACATTTAACCTAAATCTCCTTTCTTCCAGTTCAAACCATCAGCCCTGGTCCCGTCACAACAGGCCCTGCTAAGAAGGGTTCAGGGGACACCTGCGGTGTGGGCGTGCCACCAGGACATCGATGCCAGCCCCTCTCAGCTGTGCCAGGAGCTGTTTGCCCACCGGCGAGCACACCCAGACCTGTGTCAGCGCCGTGTCACCGCGGTGACAGCCACCAGCTGCCCTCGGCTCAGAGATCACCCTGAGACGGGGCTGCAGAGCAGGGCTGAGCCAAGGGGGACAGCGTGGCACCAGTGCCACCCCCTGAGTGCCACTTGGAGATGGGGACAGGCAGGGAGGACAGCACCTGAGAGACGAGCAGGGTGGGTGGCCCAGCAGCTCCAGGCACTCCCTGTTTTTGGGAGCACTGAGCTGGTGTCACCGTTGACTCACAGTTTCTGGCCCCTCAAACACCTGCAGTGGGTTCCCCTGGCACTGCCCTGTGTCACAGGGATGCCACCCCTGGGGATGGGGGCTGTGTGAGGCTTCAGGGTGTCCAAATCAGTGACACAAAACACCTCAAAGCAAGAGAGGAGCGAGGTGTGGACAAAAACCTGCCTCCGTTTCCCTTTTCACAAGAAAAACCACTTGCCCAGGAGCAGAGGGGACTCCTGTGGTGGCACTCGAGCATCCTGGAGGGACCAGACTCCCCCCGGTGTGTGACCCCAGCACTGTTACCCTGCTCCCTTTGTCCCAGGGACTCCTCAGCTCCTGGGAATGCTTTTGGCATTCCTGTCCTTGAGTAAAGCGCTCAGGAGCTGCCTGCTGGGCAAACACGGCTTTAGGGGAACAAAGGGAGAGACAGAGATTGTGCACAAAGACCACAGGTAGGTGAAGCTGGCCTTGCATATGGAGAGGAGAAGGAGACAGAGCAGGATTTCCCTGGATTAGGGGGATTTTCTCCCCCAGAACTGGTATTGCACAATTTCCGGTGGGGGATCTGAGACCTCCCTCCCGAGCAGATGCTCTGGGGGATCCTCGTGGTGATAAATGACCCACCAAGGGCTGATCCCAGCGGGGATGTGGTGCTGCAGCTCCTGCCAAGCTTGGGGACTCCAGGACCCAGCCTGGGGCTGGGCCACTCACGGGGTCACCCTTGTCACCAGGAGCAGCTCAAATCCCCCTCTGATGGTGACACTACACCATCGTCAGCTGGGGACCCCACTGGGGCCTCTTTGGGGATGGGACCCAAATGCTGGCCCTGGGGACACGGAAGGACGGGGGCTGCAGCGATGATGCCACCCCACCTGCCACCCACACCTCCCGCTGTCACACATCCGGCACAGCCCCGAGCAGGATCTGAGCAAGGGTGAGAGCAGCCGAAACCAGACAGCCCTGCCAGGCTGGGCCAGCCCGGACAGGGAGGACGGGCTGGGGGGCAAACGGCAGCGAGGTGATCCCAGAGCTTTTGGGGGGCCACAGAGCAGCCTGGGCGCAGGGATAGCACTGCCTGACAGCACAGAGCTTCGCCAGGGCTCAGAGCACCTCCTGCTGTCAGGCAGGGTGTGACAGGGACAAGATGGGTCGAGGGAGGGAGGAGGCAGCAGCAAGGCTGGAACCAATGGTGCATTTTCCTCTCTGCACGCTCAGAGTGGGTGGCTGCACGCCCAGGGAGCTGGGGCTGGTGTGGCCCCGGGGCTGTGGGCACTGTCCCCCTCCCTGCCAGGCTGGGCAGCGTTCAGTGGTGTTCCTGTCGCCCAAAGGGGCTTGGGACGGCGTTTTAGAAACCTCCAGCCAGACCCCGTGGCTGCTGCCCAGCAGCTTCTTGGGGACAAAGGGGACTCATTGCGTGGCTGCGGGTGGCAGCTGCCCCGTGCTGCCACCCCTCTCCTGCGTGGGACCCTGGGGACCGTGGCACGAGGCAGAGGAGGACGAGATGGAGCCAGGGTGTGTTGGGAGCCTCCGCTCCCTCCCAGAGGATCCAAGACTCCCATGGGGATGGCAAGGAGGCTCGAAGGCTGCTGCTGCACAGGGGTGGGGACAGCCAGAGGCAGAGCCCCAGCCCAGGACACCCCTGGGACACCCGTCAGGCTGGGGGGTGGCTGCCCACTGCGGGGAAGAGCTCTGGGACCTTGAGCTTCACAGCCCAGCCCTGCTGTCAGTGGGGCTCCGAAGGGCACAGGGCCCCCGGGAGCTGCCCTTGCACCATGTGTGGAGCTGTGCCAGCCGCCGGCAGGGCCACGGCGGCTCCGGTGGGGCTGTGCCAGCGCCGGGGACACGCTCTCGGTGCTGCTTGGGGAGCTGCGGGGCACGGCGAGGGCTGTCCTGGCCCGTGGGTGGCCCCTCTGCCGCTGTCCCCGCAGCCCCCGGGCTGTCACCCCCCCCGTTTGCGGAGCCGAGCGGCTCTCGGGTGCTGTCTGCCCGGTGCCTGGAGAGGCCGGGATGAAAGGGCTGCGCGGCCCCTCCTGCCCTCTCCAGCCCTGCTTTTGCACCTTCAAAGCATCCGGAGCCCCTTGAAGCCGCGACAAGCTCCTGCCTCACCCTGGGCAGAGCTGGAGGCGTCCCAGAGGCGGGCAGGGAGGGAGGGGAGAAGGAAGGAGACGTGGCCGGGCGCTGTAGGCTGGAGGAGGGTTCTCTGCTGTGCCCGCGGATGTGCCGCTGTCGGAACGGGCAGTGCCAGCCGTGTCCCCAGCCGTGATTTGTCACCGCAGGTGCTGGGACAGGACAAACCCCTGGGGCGGCTCAGTGTCTGCCTCAGAGCAGATTTGTTTCCTCAAGAGGCAGGCACGGCTTCGCCCGCGCTGCCCAGGGAGGGAAAAGGGAGGCAGCAGCCCCGAGGTGACACCCTGGTGAGGTGGGAGGGTCCCGGCCGGCGACACCCCGGGGACATTCCCGGGGCTCCCAGCCCGGCTGATCGGAGCACAAAGGGAGCATCAGCCCGGACTCCACCGGGATTCCCGGATCCCGCAGCTCCCGCCCCAGCCCCGCGGGAATGCGGGCAGGGTTGGGATGCTCAGGGCTGCTCTGGAAGGGCCAGGAGGGCATTGTGGGCGCCGTGGCCATGGCGGGGACCCCACGGCTGGGAAAGTACAGCCCCAGACGGAGGCTCCTCCCAGGGGCAGGAGCTGGCAAAGCTTTGCGGGGTCCGCCGAGCCCCGGGCCAGCAAGGGACGGGCCGGAGCTGCCCCGGGACACCCCGGGACACCCCGTCTGCGTGGGGACCGCGGCACAGCCCGCTGCCAACCCTGCTCCTCCGCCTGCCCGGTACTCGCTGGCAGCGGGGAAACTGAGGCACGGAGCGCTGGGCAGAGCTGTCCCGCGAGCGGGGGGTGCCCGGTGCGGTGTCCCCGGGGCTGGGGGTGCCCGGTGCGGTGTCCCCCGGGCTGGGGTGCCCGGTGCGGTGTCCCCGGCTCGTCCCCGGCCCCGCCACCCCCGGACGGAGCTCCCGGGGCCCGGCAGGTGGCGCCCCGCGCCCGCCGGTGGCGGCGAACGGGGACAGGGACCGGGAGGGAGCGGGAGGGACCGGGGGAGTTGTGATGGACCGGACTGGGCAGCGCTGATTCCTGCCGGACTGGGCTGGACTGGGCAGTGCTGGGCTGCACTGGACTGGACTGACTGCACTGGTCTTTACTGGGCTGTGTTGGTCCATGAAGTGTACTGCAGGACTGGGCTGCACTGGGATGCACTGGTCGCTGGATTGGGACAATTTCCTCCTTCCAGGGCTGGTGCTGCACTCCCAGCACCATTCCCCATTCCCCCCAGCTCCCGGTGCTGCCGGCTGGGGCGGATCCTGTGGCCTCGTCCCCAGCGGGTGGCGGCAGGAGGGTGCTGGGGCTGGGTTCACGCACACCGCGAGCGGAATCTGCTGGTTCCGGGCGGCCTTCGTACCCCTGCGTGTGTGTGTGTGTGACAATTAGTGCGGGAAGTGAAAGCCCCGCTGTGTTTTCACAACGTTTATTGCCCTTTCTGGAAGGAACCCGGCGTTGGAGAGATGCAGTGTCCTGCTGGGCTCACCAGGATCCCCAAGGACACAGCGTGGCCCTCCGGACCCCAGGGCTGGATGTGCCATGGGCAAAATCTGCTGCTTGGGTGCCCCAGGACACCCCAATTTCCCTCCAGCCCGTGGCTCTGACATCCCCAGCAGCTCCCAGCCCTTCCACAGCCCCTCCTCCGAGCACAGACCTCGTTCCTCATGGGCACTGTGCCCCCCAGTTGTTTTTCCGGTGTTCCCACAGCCCCTCCTTCTTAAAACCAGCTTTTTGCTGGAGTTGGTGCCTTTCCGAGGGGAAAAGCTCCCAGCTGGGTGTGTGAGGGCTTTGGGAAGGAGTGGGGATCCAGGTGGCATCCAGGGTGGCACCTGAGCTGGACACCAACACGAAGTGACCCCGGGGCTGCCCAGTGCCTCAGCCACTGCCCTGCCTGTGGTGGCAGCGCCTGGTGTGAGCTCGGGAGCCCGGCAGGAGCTGGGGTGGCAGCCAGGCAGGGGGACAGAGGAGAAAGGGCATCAAAGACGGTCCCTGGCAGCAGGTGACGCCTCCTTGTGACTTTTCCCCTCTTCTCCAGTTTGCTCTGTGGTGTCACAGCTCCGTGTCCCCCCTTGGCGCGTGCAGAGGGGGATCCCCCAAACCCTGCCCCTCCCGGCGGGCCCAGGACGGCGCTGGGACCCCCGGGACGCTCCGGGGGGCAGCGAGGAGCCCCCAGCCCAGCGCACGGGGCATCTGCCGGTCCAGATCCCCCCGAGCATCCCCGGTAGCGGCACCGGGGACCCCCGGGGGAAGCTGCGGACTCCCCTCCTCTGTCCCCTCGAGGGGCGGGGCATGTGACACGGCCACCCCCTTTACGCAAATCCCAGATCCGCGATTGGCAGGGGCGGGGCCGGGCTCCGCGGCCGGGCTATAAGAGCGGGGGGGGAACAATGCGCCCGCGGTCGCAGCTCTGGGGCTGGCGCCCGGGTGGGGGTCCCCCCTCATCCCTGGGGCTGCCCCGGTCCTGAGCGCGGCTCTCTGTTGTGGATTGTCCCCGTTTTTCCCTCGGCCGCCCCCTTTTCCCCGTGCCGAGATGGAGTTTGACTCGTACCAGCACTACTTCTACGATCACGACGCCCAGGAGGATTTCCACCGCTCCACGGCTCCCAGCGAGGACATCTGGAAGAAGTTCGAGCTGGTGCCCACGCCCCCGCTGTCCCCGCTGGGTGTCCCCGGGGACAAGGGCTGCTGCTCGGGGGCGGAGGAGCGCTCGGGATGGCTCTCCCGGTACTGCCTGGCCGGGGAAGAGCCGGAGTATCTCATAGGGACGGGGCAGATCTTCGGCAACCTGAGCGCTTTCATCCTCAAGGATTGCATGTGGAGCGGCTTTTCGGCGCGGGAGAGGCTGGAGAAGGCGATGACGGAGAAACTTTCCACGGGCACGCAGAGAGCCAGCCCGCACAAACCTTCCTTCGCGCAGGATTTTGGCTTCAGCAGCTCCGTGAGCGACTGCGTGGATCCCGCTGCCGTCTTCCTTTGCCCGCTGGCCGACAGCAAGATCCCCGCGTCCTCGGGATCCGAGGGCCAGAGCGATTCCGGTAAGGGATGGAGCTGCCCGGCCGGGTGTCCCCAGCCCTGCCGGAGCCGGGCGTGGGGAACACGCGTGTCCGCACATGAGCGTGCCGGGAGCCTCCCAGCCCGGCTGCGCCTTTGTTGAGGCTCCGAGCGAGCCCCGGTCCCGGCCCCACGAACAAAGCGGGCTCGGCTGCTCCCCTTTCCCGCGGGGTTTCTGCTCGGGAAACTCCTGCCCCTCTCGGGAGGGTGCGTGGGACTCCGGTGGCCTCTCTCGCTCGCCCCGGCCCCACGGAAACCTCGTGGGAAGGCTGAAGGGCAAGTTTGCAGCTCGCCGAGGAAAGTTTGGGGTTTGGAGAGTTGCAGCGCTCTCCGCCGTAAATTCGGCTGCTCCCCCTGCTTCCTCCCACGGCCCACCCGGGACGGGAATCCCTCGGGACAAAAGGCAAAATACGCCCCGGGGGCAGCAGGTTCGGGAGCGGCGGCGTGGCCCCCGAGGCGGCGGCTCGGTGGGACGGGCAGGAACAGCCGCGACGGCTGCGGTTGCGTCCCAGCCCAGCCCCGGGGCACGTCTGTCTGTCCCGCCCGGGGGCTGTGTGGGTGTTTGCACACGGGGTCGGGCTGGGAAGCGGATCCCTCCGACACCAAGGGCAGTGCGGTGCCGCTGCCCCGCATCTCTGCGGTCTCACGCCGGTTTTCGGTGCTTGTTTGCAAACACCCTCCGGCTCTCCGCAAACACCACCGGGGCCCGCGCGTTGTTTTCCCTCGCTCCCGCGGAGGCCGGGCTGGCTCGGCCGCCGTGGGAGCGCTGCCGCGGTGCCGTGACCCCGTTAATAAATCTGCCGGTGGCCGCCACCTGCGCCCGTGAGTCACGGTAATGCCATTAGCGGCCCGGGCCCGGGAAGCCAGGTCGCGGGCGTTAAGAGGCTTAACCCAAATCTGCGGGGGCCTGGCGGGGGCCGGGGGATGCCGGTGGGGTCCCGGTGCCGGGGGGTCCCGGGGGGTCCCGGCCCCGCCACGTGGGCGCCGAACAAAAAGCAACAGATTGCAAACAATGAGAGGGGCCGCGCTGATTGACAGCAGCGCGGACCAATGGGGTGGCGGAACAGCCGGCCGGCCCCGCGGGACAGCCAATGGGCGGCCTCGGGGGGCGGGGCTGCGCTGTCCGGGTTTTATTAATGAGCGTGTGTGTGCGCGGGGCTGAGACCGCGCGCGTTGTGACACTGATGGGTGTCCTCGTCCCGGCAGCTCCGGAGCTTCGGAGTTGCTGGGGTGAGCCCCCAAAGCCTGCAGGCTCTGGGGCCACTAACAGGAGCTCCCCGCACAGGAGAGCGGGGGCCAGGCCTGTGCCCACGGCGCTGGTGCGGGTTTGAGCATCTCAGGGAACCTTTAGCAAGCGGCTGTGTTTTCCTCCAAAGTCTAGGAAAAAAGTTGGAGGCCCTTCCCCTAAAGTGAGAGCGATCGCGGATGTGTCTGGAGCCCACTTACCGTGCTGTCCCCAACGCCAGCTTCCTGCCGCTGGGCTTTGCTGGGATGGGACAAATGCGATGGCAACAGGCAGGATGCTTTGGGGGCGGTTAGGCTTTATTTAGGCCTTTCTGTTCCTGGGCTTGAGATGCCTTTGAGGTTCAGGGTCTGTCGGAGGGACCTCTTCACCTCTGCCTCGCTCCCTGCACAGTGGGGGATTGTCCCCGCTGTCCCCGGGAAGCCGGGGCTGAATGGGCTTTATCACTTGTGAAAAGTAACAAGTCACCGAGGTGGGAAGCTGCAGCCGAGGGGAACAAAGGGTGCTTCTGCCCTTATATCCCTCATTTACAATTCCAATGGGCCATGAAAGCTCCCGACCGGGATGAACTTTGGAACCAGGCTGTCCCAGCATCCTGCTCCTCCAGCTCTCCCTCACCACGCAGGAGGGCTCGGGTGTTTCTTTCCTGACGATCCTTTTTGATGAACGCACGTTGCTGCTGGTGCTGAAGTGAGGCAGAAGCAAATCCCCCCAAAAATTTTGGGGGACCAGGCACATGAACAGGGAGGGAATGCCACTCCTTCCCACCTGATGGTATTGGAAAAGCACTTAAATCACACAGTCCCTTCTGCAGGTCACAGAGTGGCTTTGCAGTGCAAGAGCAAACTTTTCAGTGGGGAGGTTGTCCAGGGGTCTGTGGGGACCCCCAGAAAGGTGGCGAGGGGTGACTGGGCATTCCAAGCTGACGGGGATTTGTTCTTTCTTTGCCGTGTGGGTTGTGAGCAGAAGGTGAGGAGATCGACGTGGTGACGGTGGACAAGAGGCAACCGCTGAGCCTGAGGAAGCCGGTGACCATCACGCTCCGCGCCGACCCCCTGGACCCCTGCATGAAGCACTTCCACATCTCCGTCCACCAGCAGCAGCACAACTACGCCGCTCGCTCGCCGCCGGACTCCTGCCCCCGGCCGGAGTCGCCCCGGCAGGACCAGGAGGAGGACGAACCACCCAGTGCTGTGGAACCGGCCCCTGCCGTGACCCTGCCTGAGCCCAGCTTGCCAAAACCCAGCAGCAGCCCCGGCTCCGACAGCGAGGACGTGGCCAAGAGGAAAAACCACAACTACCTGGAGCGCAAGCGGCGCAACGACCTCCGCTCACGCTTCCTGGCCCTGCGGGACCAGGTGCCCGGGCTGGCCAGCTGCCCCAAGACCCCCAAAGTGGTGATCCTGAGTAAATCCTCGGAGTACCTGCAGTCCCTGATCAGCGCCGAGAGGAGGATGGCGGCCGAGAAGCGGCAGCTGCAGCTGCGCCAGACCCAGCTGCTCAAACGGATTGCTCACCTCAAGGGGCAGTAGCACCCGGTGTGCCCCCACCCTGCTCCCCACCACCCCCCAGCTCCTTCTCAATTTGCACATTTTTTTATTTTTGGGTTGCTTGTCGAACTGTTGGCCCCAGGGGCCGGAGCACGTGGCAGTGGCTGTGGGAAGGGGTCCCCAGCAGAGACCCCCATGGCATCACCCACCCGGGGTTGGCTTCTTGGCACCGGGTGTTCCAAGGTTTCCCGCTGTGAAACTTCCTCAGTGACTGCTCCAATTCAAGAGCTCGAGTCTCTTCCCCCTCCCCAGCAGCCCCTCTCTGCCGCTTGCCACCGACAGCATCACTGGGAGCTGCCCCCGGGCATCCACCTCGCCCTAAAAATCCCAAGCAACCACGTCTGCCTTGGCTCCTGGCAGCAGGCGGACACAGAGCCCAGCACGGGGCTCGCCTCTGGGCGGATCCCACGGAGATGGGGACGGCAGGATGTGTCTCTCACCGGGATGAGCAGCAGCCCGTGGGCAATGCCCCTGCTCGGCTGGACCGTACCTCACTTCTTGTCACTTCACGCAGTAGCTGGTCCTGGATTTTACGTTCTAGAAACTGCTGCTGCAACTGCGAGTCTTATACTGGAGGCTGTGTTTTTATACTGTATTTTTGTACCACTTTTTTTGAGAAGTATTGGTAAAGAGTTTGCTTTTTTATATATATATAAATATATAAAAACTTTTTTTTTTTTTTTAAGGGGGATTTCCTGCTGTGGGGGAGGGCTCAGTCCTGCTGCACTTTAGGGAGATCAGGAAGGGGCTGGTTCCTGCTGGACCCTTGAGCTGAGTCCTCGCAGAGGCCATTCACCCCCTTGCAGCTCTCCAAATCACCCATTTGCAATAACAGGGGATTTTATCCCTTTTCCATCCTTCTGAGCATCCTTGTGACCCCTTTTCCCACCCTTGTGAGTACCCCTTCACCAGCAGCCACTTAGAATCCCCAGCGAAGCTTCAGGCTTTGCAGTGGGCAGGTTGGGCTGTGCTGCCTTCCCTGTCTGTGCCCTCCTGCGTGGGGGTCTGTGGGTGGCAGAGTCCCCTGTCCCCTCCCAGGGCTGCTGGCAGGGGTGGTCCCGCAGCGTGGCACCCTGGGGTCCCTGCTGACCTGCTGAGAACTGTTAGAGTTAACACTGGTTGGATTTAGCACTTTCTTCGTTACCTCACACTTCATAAATAAATAAGTTTGCAACAGCCTGGGTTGGCTTTTTCCATGCTGTGGGTTTCCGTGCATCACCACGGTGCTCCTGGGGGGGCTGCTCTGGGTTTTGGGGTGTCCTGGGCATGAATAGAAATTAATCCATTTTGCACCAGGGCTCAGCTGCACCGAGACTGAGCTCTTTGTCCTGGTTTTCTCCCAGTGCATCGAAGAAGAGGCGGTTGTGGTGGTGGGGCCAGGGAAATGAATCACCTGGATTATTTTTCCTCCCTTTAAGTGGTTTTATTGGCAAGGAAGGGCAGAGAGCCCAGGCTGGGCTCGGAGAAGGCTTTGATGTAACTGTAAACCCCCCTAATGGGGTTTGGGGCAGGGGGTGTG
>VZTJ01000945.1:356755-377036 GCA_013397795.1 Orthonyx spaldingii | reverse complement strand
GGCTCGGCCTGCACCGGGGGCGGCTCGGCCTGCACCGGGAAAGGTCCGGCCTGGGCTGCACCGGGAAAGGTCCGGCCTGCACCGAGGCCTGCTGGGCTGCACCCGCAATGGCCTGGGCGGTACCAGGGAAGGTCCGGGCTGGGCCTGAAAGGACAGCAGGGCCCGGTCGGGGCCTGGAGAAGCTCAGCCCTAGAGGCTCCGGGCCGGTTCCCTCCGCTTCCCCCGGGCCCCATGTCCGGGTGCTTGTTGGGGAGAGCCCACGGGATGGGTCCTGCCCGCTGAATGCGCTCCCGGTGTCTCTGTCCTGTCCCTGGTACCTGTGTCCTGGTGCCTCTGTCCTGGTGCCTCTGTCCTGGTGCCGCTGTTGCAGCTCCAGTGTCCCAGCCCCGGTGCCCCTGTCCTGTCCCCAGTGCTGTGATCCCAGTGCCCTTGTCCCAGCCCTGGTGGCCCTGTCCTGTCCGCGGTGCCCTGTCCTGTCCGCGGTGCCCTCTCCTGTCCCCAGTGCCCCAATCCCAGTGTCCCTGTTCCAGTGGGCAGTTGTTGGGTTTGTGTGAGCAGTGTCTCTGTGTCCCGTCCCACCCTTGGGTGACGGTGCCCTGTGAGCTCTGAACACGGCGGCACAACCAAAACTGCAGAGTTTATTCAAAGTGTTTAAGCCTCCCCATCCCCAATAAATTCACCTTTTGGAATGAAACCAGAGCGAAGGTGTTTTAATTTTAACCCACCAGAAGCTACACAGGGATGTAAAGGGTTGAAAAAGTGGAGGCAGCACGTGGAGTAGCTTGGTAGTGAGCGACATCCAGGGTGGTGTCCTCTGACATCAGCAGAGGAACACCAAGAGATTTGGGGAAGAGTATTAAAAATTATACTTTCTACTTGCCAGTGGCAGTGTCTGTGGTCTCATCTTTCATTGCAAGTAGCAATGTGAAATATATTGGTTGTATGGTCGGGATAAGTCAACACTGAGGAGCTAAAACTCCTTTTTTTGGTCTTAATTTTGTTCAGCTGCAAGAGCTTTGTCACAGAATGGACATTTCAGCCACCACAAGGATAACAATTTTGTTGTTGTTGAGCAAAATATTTTCCATACTGATCCCTGCTTTCACCGTTCTTTTCCTATAGTGCCTGAACTTTCCATCAAGTTCAATATTAAATGTATTTATTATTCTATGTAAAAAGAACATAAAACATGTTTTTAAAAACATGGTTTTTTAAAAATAAAAAAACCATGTTGCTGTTTTCTGCCAGCAGCACCCTGTGTGCTGCTGTCCTGTGCCCACCTCCCTGCTTCCTGCTCATGCTGGTCACTGTTTGAGCCCCAGTGAGCTAAATTTAAAAACTCAGTCTCCTGAATTTGGGGCAAGCAGTCAGAAAGTAATTTTATGGAATGTTTTCCTTGAGCTCTTGGGGAAAGAGTGTTTGAGGCCTGAGCTGAACTGAAATCCTGAGAGGGCAGAACATGCAGCCCGGGAGCTTTGCCCACCTTTAATACTGGGGAAGTGGCTGCTGGCTTGAATGATGCTGTGGCCACGAGGCTCCTGCTGCACCCCGAGCTCTGCAGGCGCCTTTGGAGGCTCCTGGCACGCCGTGAATCCCCGCTGGGTCCGGAGTGTGCGTTCCGTGCTCTGTTTTCTTCCCGGCCCCACCATGGGAATGCGGGCGCGGGGAGGACCCCGCTGCAGGCGCCCAATGGCATCCGGGCTGCGGTGCCTCTTGTCCTGCTTTCCTTTTAATCTCGTTCTAGCGTGACTGCCGAGCCAGGGCCGGGCAGCTCGGCTGCTTTATCCCGTAACGCAGCGTGCCGGCGAGGCGGGGCAGCCCCCGGCACGGCCCCCACCAACCCCCCGGTGCCCCCCAGCCGGGGCTGCTTTGTTCCCCCGGCTTTCTGTGTCCCCCCGTGCCGTGTCCCCCTGCCACGCAGAGCTGGCCCTGCCGTCCTCGCCGGGGTTTAGAAATCCCATTGCTCATTCTGGACTGACAGCTGCCAGCGACCGTGTCGCCCTCAGCCCCCTCTGTGCATTCATCTGTGCTGGGCTCCGAGGAGCTCTGACAAATGCTGGCAGTGTTTTGGGCAGCTGCTGGAGCGGGAGCCAGGCTCGGGAAGGGGCCGGGGAGCCCCGAGCCCACCTGTTCCCACACACAGGCACCCCTCTATCCATCTCCAGGGTGTTTTCGTCATGGCTCCGAGTCGCTGTGCTCAAATTACAGATTTAGCTGCTGCCTGCTTGCAGCTCAGGAGCTCTGGTTAATCTGCTGGCCTCTTAATCTTTCTTTTTGTCCTTTCTGTTGCTGTTTGTCATCCCAGTGAGTTTTGCTGAGGAGTAAGGAATTCCTTAGAGAGCCAAGCCAGTCCTGTTTCTTCATTCCTGGCAGTGAGCATGCAGTGATCCCTGTGCCAGCTTGCTGAGGGCCCCATCCACTCACGATCCCCCTGTCCCTTCTGGATCCCCCTGTCCCTTCTGGATTTCACCCTTGGCAGTGGTGATGCAGTCCTTCTCCAGAGGTTGCTGTAGCACACATTTGCCAATCAGTTTGCGGAGTCAGGACATCTCCAGAGCCTTTGCTGACATCGTTCTCATGGCAGGGATCAGGGCAGGCAGTCAATCGTGCTCTCCTTGCACTCTCACTTGGTTTTGGTCCTCCATGCCCCTCTCCAGCATGGTCCCTGTGAAATCCTGATGTTTTCCCAGCCACAGATGGCTTGGCTATGTTTGGGGTCTGTCATGTCACCTCCTACACTCCTCAGGGCGTGGATGGTGCTTTCCCCCTGATGGTGACAGAGTTTGGGGTCACACATGGAACTGGTGGCAGAGCACAGATTTGGGAGAGCCTGCCCTTCCCAGGCTGCAGATCCTGAGCATCGGGGTGTTTGTGAGCCCTGCCTCAGCTTCCCCACCCTTTACAAAGGGGCAGCTCTGCCCTTGCCGCCCGGCGTGGGGGCTCAGCAGAGGTGGGAGGACTCTGTCAAGGCTAAGCATCTTTAGTGCTGGCTTGTGCTCCGTGTCTCGGAGCCCGGCTGCTCCAGGCTGCCGCTAATCTGTTTTGGGGCCTTAGAAAGCAACAAAGGCTTATCTGAGCCGCTGGCTGAAAATAGAAATGAGTGTCAGGAGGACGTCTCGGTGCGAGGCCCTGCCGACAGCCAGCTGGTGGAAACCTTCTCCGGGCTTTGCTGCCTGTGTGTTAAAGGCTGCCTTTGTTTCCTCCCAGCCCACACACTGACACCGCATTCCTGCCCTTGTTGCCAGATATTCCGGGAGGCTCTCGGTGTTTAATCTCCTGGAGAAGCCGGGGACAGCAGCCTGAGCCGTGTGTCCTGGATCTGCCTGTGCAGGGCACTGGGAGCTGACTCGGAGCCACCCTCAGCCCTCTGTGCTCGCTGTGATTTCAGGCAGGCAGTGGGAATTGAAGGAGCTGGAGGGCTGGAAATGGGGAGAGCAGGCACGGAGCCAAAGCTCACTGAATTCAAAGGCTTTCGGTGCTGACAGGAGCCCCGTGCTGAATGGAGCTGCCGAGCCCAGGGATCAATAGGCTGCCCGCAGCCACGGGGCACCTTGGCAGAGCTGCCCGTGGGCCTGTCCTGCCTGCTCACCATCCCCTGGGGCAGCTGGCTTTCTGCAGGCTTTGCTTGCCCTCCTTCTCCCCGTCGCTTCCTGCCCCCCGGGCCAGCCTTTTGGGATGGGAGCAGGAGCCAGCCCTGGCTCTCCCAGCTCCAGCGTGAAGCAAGATGGGAGCGGAGCTGGTTCAGCCGCCCCGGCAGCTCCGGCAGCTCACATGACTGCTCCAGGCAGGGATCGGGCTTCCCTGCTCCACTGACCTTGCATCCCTTGCTGCCTCTCGATGCCTGGTGCCCGTGGGTCACCTCTGTGTCACCTTGTCCTTCTGTCTGGGGCCAGGGGAGCAGTGGGTGGAGGCCGCGCTGCAGCCGGAGGCTTGGCAGCTTCTCAGAGGGGATTAAGGGGAAATTCATTTCTCGAAGTCTGGCTGGGGTGGTTTCTGGGGGGATGGAGGAGGAAATGAGCACAGCCATTTCCAGTCCTTTTTCCCATCATCCCGGTTTATCCCATGCTGGGAGACTTCTCTTAAGCAGGAAGGCTCTGACAACTAAACACATCCTTCCAAAGCACCTCCTTTGCCACCTCCTGCTCAGTCCTGGGCATGGACAGAGAGGCTTTATGTGCCTCACTGTTCCCCGCTGCCAGGCAGCTCGCCATGCTGAGGAGGGCTGTGTTTGCATGGGAAGCAGGGTGAGGAGCTGTCCTCCCTTGTCCTGGCTGGAATCTCATCGGGAAAGGCTCTGCTGATGGTGCTGAGGCAGCTGCAGCCCTTGCAACGCCCAGATCTGCGGGCTGGGCTGTGGCTGGTGCTTTACACAGCCTGGAGGGTGGATTTGGTGCCTCTGCTGGGATCCAGGTTGCCTTGGCTCTTCACCAGGGATGCCTCCGAGGGGTTGGTTTGGGTGGCTTTTCTCCCTGCTCTGCTCTCAGCTGAGGGCCAGCGTCTCTCAGCAGTGCTCTCGCAGGTTCTGTGTCCCAAATTTGAGAATGAAGATGTGTGAGATGCTGTTGGCTGTGCTCACCAGTGTCTCCTTGGGCAGACAGGGCCTCATGCCCCTGGGGTCACTGACCTGGCAGCTCAGGGAGAGCAGGCAGCACGTCAGGCTTTTAAGGTGTGCACGAGCTGAGGCCGTTTGTGTGTGTTTAGGAGGCTCCATGGAGTCGTGTGTTGCATCCACAGAGATCTCTGTGTGTTGCAGGAAGCAGTGATCCCTGTCCCCACGGGAGACTCCGTGCTGTGCTGGAAATGTTTGGAGAACAGCACACCTGAGCTTTCAGCTGCAGCAGCAGATGAGGAGGTGGCAGGTCCTCATTTCGGAGCTCTGAGCTGGGCTGGTGACACTGCCCAGGCTCTGGCTCTGCTCTCTGATCATTCAGTCAGCCCTCCCACCCCTAATTACAGGCTTGTATCAAACCAGGAAAGCAGTCACGAGCGGCTGGACTCAACGGTTCATCTCCTGTGGGCAGGAACAAACACCAGAGAGAGGCAGCTTGGCCCTGGCAGGGGCAGGTGTTGGCAGGATTCCTGCTGCCTTGCCTGAATGTGGCACGAGCCCCTGCTGTGCCCCTGCTGTTCCCCTGCCTGCCCCAGAGACCAGCAGGGGCTGGCAGGGGTCACTGGGACGGGCTGTGTGTGGGGACAGGAGCAGTGCTCAGTGCAGGTTTGACAGGACACAGAGGTGAGGGACGGGCTCTCCTCTTCTCTTCCCCAGGTGTACAAGGGCTTGGACATCATCACCAACAAGGTTTCCCCGCAGGAGCAGCGTCTCTGCAGGCACCACATGATCAGCTTCGTGGATCCCCTGGTCTCCAACTACACCGTGGTGGATTTCAGGGACAAAGCCGTGCCTCTGATATCCTTTCGTGCTGCAGCCTTCCTGGCAAGCAGGAGTGGGCTTCCCCACTCCCTGGCCAGAGGGATCAGTGTTTGTGCTCTCCACATCCCAACTAACTCTGAGTTTTCAGTGGATTCTGCTGGTGAGAGGGGCTTGGGGCTTCTTTTACCCAGCTAATGCTCAGGACAGTCCAGGGAAGATCTGTGCTGAGTGTTGCCCTCCCTGGCAGTCTCGGGGTGTCCCTGAGTTTTGGTGGTGGCTGGCAGAGGTGGCAGAGGATAATGAGAGATGTGGGACACCTCTAACCCCATCCTGCAGCCTCAGTGGTTCCCTGGGGCTGGGAGAGTGGGATCTGAGCCCCAGGCTGCTGCTCCCCACAGCCCTCCCTCCCTGTTCTGCATCTCTGCTTACACTCCCTGATTCTGGCACATCGAAGAGATCTTTGCCCGGGACAAGATCCCCATTGTTGTGGGAGGAACCAACTACTACATCGAGTCCCTGCTCTGGAAGGGCCTTATCAACACCAAGGTACTGTGGGGGGCTGTAAATCCCTTTGGGAAAGGGTGAATCCCATGCTCAGGGCACGGTGCTGTGCCTGCTAGAGCGGGGCAAGGAGGACCTAAAGCCCCTCCTTCACCCCATGGCTCTGGGGGATCTCGTTGCTTCCACTGGCCTTGCACAGGGTTTGGTTCAGGGCTGTCCTGTCCCCTCAGGAGAAGCCCAGCACTGCCCCCAGGCCGGCCAGTGACAGGAAAGTGGAGCTGGAGCAGCTGGACAGTGCTGAGCTGCATCGGCGCCTGAGCCGGGTGGACCCGGAGATGGCGGCCAAGCTGCACCCTCACGACAAGCGCAAGGTGGCCAGGTGAGCTCGGAGTGCCAGGGCAGGAGGTGCCAGGGCCCAGCACCCCTTCCTGAGGGAACTGTGTGCTGGGAGCATGGCAGGATGGGCGCTCCCACCCCAGCTGGGTGCTCCTGCGTTCTTCGCCAGTGCTGGGGACTCCCTGGGGTCTGAGCCCTTTGGGGTGCTGGGCTGTGCTCTGGGGCTGCTCCCACTCCGTGCCCTGGCAGCAGCAGGGTTTATCTGGAGCTATTTAAAGAGCAAGCTGCCCTGCTGGCTGAGTAGCATAGCTGAGCTCTGTGGGAACAGCACGGCAGCAAGACCAGGCTTGCTGCTCCGGCCCAGCCGAGCCCTGGCCCCGGGGAGCAGAACACCGCCCACCCCATTCGCACGGTGCAGGGGGATGGAGGGTTGGGCACCAGCACAGCTCCTCCACCTCTCTCCCTCCCTCCCTGCATGGGCTGGGCTGGGCTGGGCTGGTGGTAAAGCTCCACAGCAGCATCGCAGCGCTGGTGCCTTCCCTGCAGCCCTGCCTGGCTGGAAAGGGCAGGGCTGGAGCCAGATCCTTGCCTGTCCCCTGCAGGGCCTGTCCCGCTGCCAGGCAGGGGTGGGTGGCTGTGCTCTGGGCTCCTTGGGTGCCAGCACTGCAGCCCCAGGAGCTGGGTGTGCGCGGATGCCGGGCACGGGAGGGGGCTGGAACCTGCCCTCCCCCCACATGAGAGGGTTGGATCTCGGCGAGTGTCTGCGGTTCCCTGTGCTGCAGCCCCCGGGGCCGCTGCGGGAATGGGAAAGCTCCTTCTCACCCAGCCTCTGAGCTCTGCCTGTCTCTGCTTCCAGGAGCCTCCAAGTGTTTGAAGAGACGGGGATCCCCCACAGTGAAATCCTGCACCGGCAGCAGGAGGAGGAAGGTGGGGGGCCCTTAGGTGGGCCCCTCAAGTACCCACATTCCTGCATCTTGTGGCTCCACGCAGACCAGGCAGGTGAGAGCAGCGGGCTCCTGGCTGGCTGAGGAAGGGCTGGCTCCCTGCTCCTGCCCTGGAGAAGGCAGCAACTCCTCTGCCATCAATGGGTGTGACAGGGAACTCAGGAACTCGCTCCCCTGACCTGCCGGGCTCTGCCTTCCCCAGGTGGAGCAGCAGCCTGGCCGTGCTGACTCAGGTCCTGGCAGGCTGTGCAGCCCCCCAGGGCACGGCTTCCCACAGGTCCTCAGGAGTGCTGCTCTCCTCCTGCAGCTCTGGATGCCCGGCTGGAGCAGAGGGTGGATGCCATGGTGGCCGCGGGGCTGCTGGAGGAGCTGCGAGACTTCCACCGCCGCTACAACCAGCAGAAGGTGGCAGAGAACCGGTGGGTGAGCAGCCAAATCCTCTCTGCTCCTCCCTCTGGGAGGGGGTGAGGTCTCCCCCTGTCCCCTAGGAGATGGCTGTGACCCCTGCCTTTGGTTCTCCAGGCAGGATTACCAGCACGGCATCTTCCAGTCCATTGGCTTCAAGGAATTCCACGAGTACCTCATCAGTGAAGGGAATTGCTCACCAGAGACCAGTGCCCTGCTGCTGGAAAAAGGTGGGGGGAGCACCCTGTGTGCCCCACAAACTCCAGGTGACACCTCAAGGTGGTCTGAAGCAAGTTCACAGCCCCAGCTGCACCTTTCTCTCTGCATTTCTCACTTCTGCCAGCCCACAGGGGCAGGGACTCGTTTTCCAGTGCTTGGAGAGCATCTCTGAGCACACCCAGAGCAAACCCTCCCTTCCCTCAGGCCTCCTTGCAGGATGTGGATCCTTGGGATCTGGAGCAGGTCCACTTAGTGCTGGGATCCCAGCTGGGCTTTGAATGCTGTGGAGAGCAGGGCTAGAAAGGAGGAATGAAGCAGAACTCTGTTTCAGCAGCTCTGTGGTGATGAGGAATGTGGTGGGGATGCACCCTTGGGTGGTGTGTTCCATTCTGGAATGTCTGGACTGATGTTGGAGGGGAGCTGCTCCCAGCACAGGGAGGGCCCAGGCAAAGTCCATCTCCAGACAGGGTTCAGTGTGGAGGTGGAGGCTGAAGAAACCACAGAAATGATAAAAAGCTTGAAAACAAGTCTGATGCAGAAGGAGCTTGTTGTGTCTGCTCAGGAGACGATTAGGAGGGATTTGATAAGCCTGGCACTAAATACTGAACAGTTGTACGGGGGTAAATCACCCTCTGATGGGTGGGATGAGCAGTCCTGGGCTCCATTTGTGCAGAGAATTGGGCATTGTGAGGGCAGTGCAGCACTTGAACAGGTTGTCCTTCCTGCTGAAGGCTTCAGGGTGGAGGTTTTGGGTTCTTTCTGTGTATTCAGGGACATTTGGGGCACCTTGTCCAGCCTTTCCACTGCCCCTCCACTGTGTGCCAGGGCTCAGCCTCTTCTCAGTGCAGGCACAGACCCCCAGACTGACAGGAGAAATAAACAAAGTTGTTTCTCGTGTGATTTCCCTGCCCTGGAGCCCACAGCCTCTTCTCTCTGACCTTTGGGGTTTTTTCCTTTTGTTTAATCTGTGTGTTCCAAAGGGATCCAGGCCCTCAAGCAGGTGACCAAGAGATACGCCCGGAGGCAGAACAAATGGGTCCGGAACCGCTTCCTGAAACGTGAGTCCTCTGTCCCCACCCCTCCTCATCCCCCACTGCAGCTCTGCAGGGGACACTGGTGCTTTGGGGCAGCCTGTGTTTGGGGGTCTGCTCCCAGCCAGACGCCTCCAGGAGCCACCCAGTGTCCCCATCCAGCCACAAGGCTCTTCCTCGCCCCATTCCTTCCCACTGGTTTGGGTTGCAGAACGGATCTCCTGCCCCTCCTGAGATGTGTCCTTCCCACAGCCTCTCATCCCAGACACTCAGGAGCCAGCTCCTCCTCCCCGGGGCCCGGGACCCCAACAGCAGTGCCACGAGGAGGGATAGAACCCCAAGCAGAGGCTCAGCCCCGTGTCAGACCCCGGTAGATGATGGTGGGCACGGCATCCCTGCGGCTCATCCTGCCAAATGCTCCTGAGGGGCTCGGGGAGGGGGCCCCACGCACTCACACATGCTCCTGGCAGGGAGAAAAGCCCATTTGGCAGCCGCCCTCCAGATCAGGAGCAGGAGCCCCGTGGCTGCTCCGAGCCCGGCCGTGCTCTCTGCGGTGGCAGGGAGCCAGCAGGACTTCCCCGTCCCAGCCCCAGCCTTGGAGCAGGGCCAGCAGCAGCAGCTGGGAGCCGGGCACTTGTTGAAAGGTGCTCAGTAGGGGCAAAACAACAATCAAATAAAGAGTAAAATTTAAAAAAAAGAAGAGAGAGAAGGCAGGGAGAAACTTGAGTCAAAAAAAGAAGGACTTTGAAGGAGGCTCAGGAGCTTTCCCGGAGCCATGTGTGGGGTGGCTCGGCTCACCTTTCTGCTGGCAGGTGTGCTTCAGATGGGCCTGGCAGGGGCTTGTTTGTGGGCACAGCAATAAAACCAGCACCTGCTGGGGACTGGCACGTGGAGCCTTTGATGGCTTTGTCCAGGCAGGGACAGCCAGGTGCCCACGGAGGGCAGGTGAGCCCTGGAGAGCAGCCAGGTTACCCAGGGAGCAGGAGATGGCAGCTGTGTCACCCTGTCCAGGCTGCAGCAAGTGCCCCGTGCCCTGGCATTGGGCCAGGGGAGGCCGAAGGGGTGGCTGTGAACCTGTCCCTTGTCAGGGCAAGGCATTCCTGCTGCCAGGAACCAGGAGCATCAGCCCCTGCACGATCCATTCCAGCTCTGAGTGGGCATCTGCACGCTCAGATCTCTCATCCAGGCCCCGTGCCTGCATCTCCCTGTAAGCGTGGTGTGGTGGCTTCGTGCCTGGATCCAGCTCTTTCATCCTCCCAGCCTCCTGAGGTGGTTGTTGTTGTGAGGGGCTGTTGGCATGCTCAGATTCCATAACACTCCTGAAGGCAGGCAGCTGTGAAGATGCTTCCTGGAGTCCTGAGCTCTTCCTGCTGCTTGCAGATTTGCTCTGGAGAGGATTTTGGCTCTGGAGAGCCTGGTGCTGTTGCCTTCTGAATGCTGATGGGAAAAAGCAGATTTCTCTGATCCTTGTGGGTGTTGGGAGGGGGTGCTGGGGGTTTCTGGTGCTGACCTGCCTTGTGGTGTTTCTGTAGGTCCTGGGCCCAACGTGCCCCCAGTTTATGGCCTGGAGGTGTCTGATCTGCAGCGGTGGGAGGAGGATGTGCTGAAACCTGCCCTGGAGATCGTGGAGAGCTTCATCCAGGTACTGGGGAGCTGGGCTTGACACTGTGACTGACATCTCTGTGGTCTCCAGGCCCCCTCAGCTGGCCCACAGTCCCTCCCTTGAGCAGGGCTGGCTGTTCACGTGCCCAGCCTTGGCATTTCCTTGCAGTAGGAGTTTATTGTCTCAGCTGAACATTTTGCCCAATGCCCAGTGCTGCACTTGGTGAGACTCCAGTGTCTGCCTTTCCAACCTGAGTCTGGCGAGTTCCCATCCCAAACTCCGTGAAAGTGAACACAGACAGGCAGATTTTCGTGGCAGAGTCCAAACTAAGGCATTGTTTGATCTGCAGGGACGTGAGCCCCCGGCAGAGCCCCTGAGGATGGAGCCCGACGAGAAGGAGAACAAGCGGAGCCATCGCGTGTGTGAGCTCTGTGACAGACTCATCCTCGGGGACAGGGAGTGGGCAGGTAGGGCCCAGGAGGGCACAGGAGGGCACAGGGGGGCTCTGTGCAGGGATGGAGCAGCTCCCCTGTGGCTGGATGACCCCCAGCTCACCATCCTGGCCTTTCAAGGGTTGTTTGCAAGCCCGGAGGGGTTGCAGGAGCTGTGCCACAGGGACCATCTGTCAGGATTCCCCCTTCCCTGGGCGTCCCCCCTTTCCCCAGCACCCAGTGAACACAGAGAGCGTCACACCAGGGATCTGATTGTGGCATCAAGCTCAGAGCTGCTGTATTTATTCAGGGCTCCTGGTCCTTCACAACACTGCGGATGCTTCCTCAAAAAGGACAGAGCAAATCTCTCTCTTTTAAAATTCTGTTGTGTAAATGAAAGTTTCGTGATAGTTTTTAACAGTTCAGTTTTGCTCCAGTATTTTCTATTTGTGTGTTTTTCTTTTTTTTTTTTTTAAACTATTCCTGGCTGTAATAGTAATAGAAAGGGATTTTCTATTTTCAATAGACTTACTTTAAAAGAGCTCAGCTGGAATCAGATTAAGTCAGTGAATTTATCTGTGCTGGGAGGCTCATGCTGAGAACCAGAAACAAAAAGTAGTGGAGAAACTGGCTGCAGAAATGGAACTGGTAAATCTCCATGTGTTGCCCAAATGCAGGATGTGCAGGGTCGTGGTTTAACCCCAGCTGCAGCCACTCACCCACTCTCTGTCTCTGGGAGAGAGAATTGCAAGGGTAAAAGTGACAAAACTCATGGGTTGAGTTAAAGTTTAATAGAGAAAGCAAAGCTAAACAAGGAATTAATTCACTGCTTGCCGTGGTTGGGCAGGAGCTCGGCTATCCCCAGGAAAGCTGGGCTCCCTCACATCTAACATGACTTTGGGAAGACAAACTCCATCTTTGTCCCCTCCTTTCCTCCTTCTTCCCCCCAGGAAACCTGAGCTGTGTGGTCTGGGATGTCCCTGGGGTAAGCTGGGGTCAGCTCTCCCAGCTGTGTTCCCTCCAACCTCCCTGTGCACCCCCAGCCCCCTCCATGTTGCTGTGAGGAGCAGAAAAGGCCTTGATGCCGTTCCAGGACTCCTCAGCAATAACAAAACATCCCTGAGTTATCAGCCCTGTGCTCAGCACAAATCCAAACACAGCCCCAGCCCAGCTACTGGGAGGGAAATCAACTCTGCCCCAGCCAAAACCAGCACATGCAGACACAATGAAAGATAAATTTCCCAGGTTGTTGGCTTTGAAGGAGTTGCTTATTCCTTGCTGAAGTGCTGAAAGCAGAGACGGGAGCTGGCTCCGAGTAGGAGGCTCCTTGCAGTGAGATCAGTTAAGTGCAGTTGTTATTTTAGCCAGTCTCAGCTGTCTCAGGAGGTTGTTTGAAGGAGCTCTGTTTGTCCAGAACTGAAAGCTCTTGGGGTCCCTGTCATCCTTCCAGGTCCAGCAAGTTCTGTGACCTCGAGGTCCCCCCAAAGCCCACAGCTGCAGCTGCACATCCTTGGGGATGTCACCCCAGGTACCAATCGGTGTTGACAATGCCAGACCAGCTGTTATTCTCTGTATCCAGCTGAACTGGGCTCAGATCCCCAGATGGTGGCAGAAAAATGGTCCAAATCCTGCGTGTTGCTCGTGCCTGCAGAATGGAAAAGGTGAAAACAGTGGTGGGAGCTGGGTGGATCTGCAGTCTGGTCCATTTTCTTAGGTCAGGTGACAGAGAGTTTTGGGAACTGCTTCCCAGTGCCCCGCTGGCTCTGGGGGATTTTAAGATTTTATCTGATTTTACAATTTATAAGGACTTAAAGAGCACAACTCACCAGACAGAAGCAGCAATTGGTGCTTCCTCAGCCACGGTAGCTTTGGTGTTGCTTGTGACAAATTGCAGGAGGTGAGACTTTATCTCGGGCTGAGGGTGACCCTCCAGCATTGTGATAAAGCAGCAGCTTTGCATGTGATTGCATCCTTTGGCAGGAAAAGGATGGCTGGAAAACACCTGAGGGCCTTGATTCAGCGAGCACATACCCACGTTTAATTAAGGCCCTGCTTGAAAAGTTTGTGCTTTAATTGCTGCTCTGATCTCTTGGAAATGGCAAAACCACCCCGCCGAGGTGGTCAGACAAAGCCTCCCCTGAGATCAAACCACTGGTAAGGAGGTTTGGCCGTCCTTAAGGATGTGATTTCACAGAGAAATGCAGCTCCTGCTGCTCCAAACCGAATCCCTGGGATTACCCCTCTGTTCCCATCTGACTCCTGCTGCTTTCGTGGCTGGGGCATTGCCCTGGAGTTATTCAGAAGTTTAATTCCTCTCCGGGCTCTTCCCTGGCTGCCCTGTGGGATGCACAGGATATTCCCAGTGCTGTGGTGCAGAGATCCAGGCCTACAAATGATCCTGGCAGCTCCCCATGGGGAGCAGGGAGTTGCACAACCTCACCTGCAGCCTACAAAGTGCCACCTCTTTGGAAACTCTTCCCCTCCTCCTGGGAGAGGCTGGGAGCAGACTTGTTGGGAATAACAACCTGGAATCTTCTGCTTATACAGAACCAGGATTTCTCCCTCTCTCAGTCCTTCCTGAGGAGGTTTGGGAGCTTTGTCCCCTTCTGAGCCCTGATAATTTGGAAGTGTGCAGAGGAACAGCCAGGGCAGGGCTTGGGAGTTCGCTTTTCTTCGGGAGTGAATCGTGCGGGAGGCTGGGAAGGGAGGCTGCTCTGCCCTGCGTGGGGGGATCGGCTGCTCCCTCCTCCAAGTTCCACAGATCAAACGCTCTGTTTGCCTCTTCCTCCAGCTCACACACGGTCCAAATCCCACCTGCACCACCTGAAGAAGAGGAGGAAGCTGGAGGCGTCCGGCCGTGCCGAAGGGGCCGTGGGGGACAGTGGGGACGCAGAGACCTCGGACGAGGATGGCAGCCTGCCTTTGCCTTAGGCCTGGAAGAGGGAGCAGCTGTGCCTCCACCTGCATGGAGAGGAAGCTCCTTAGTCCTGGGCAGCCTTGAACCAAGGGGCTGAGTCATTTTTTTCGGGATGAGGCAGGTGCGTGACGGCAAAGGCCGTCGGCTGCATCGGATCCTCTTCATGTGGCCTCATCCCGCTGTGTTCCCAGGCTCCCCCAGCCCTGCCTGGAAAGGGCTGGGCCGCGGGGCAAGGCTGCTGGGAGCGTCCTCCCATGCAAAGTGTGAATTCCTGCCAGAGATGCATCCTTGGAATGGCTGAGCTGCTGGTATGTGCTTGTGGGGATCCCAGAGACAGAAATACCCCGACTCCTCCAGCTTGGCTGGGAGCGCAGCTCCGGAGCGGAGCGAGCTCTCGCTGCCTTTATTGTGGAAAAGATTTTTTTTTTTTGTTCCTTTATATGCAAATAAAGTTGCAGGATTCTTGTGGGTTCCCCTCCCTGTTAACGAGCGCGGTTTCCTCGCTCTCTGATTCCACCTGGCCCAGGTTCCCTGCTCTGGGCACAGGGCAGGAGATCCAGGTCTGGTTCCTTCTCCCAGTCACCTTTTCCACAGCTCCTGAGGGAGCTGAGCAGATGTTCCCAGCGTGGTGGGGGCAGGGAGCCCTGTGCACGCAGCAGGTGCAGGAGGAGCTGGCACCTGTTAAACAGGAACTTGGAAATGATCTCATTGAGTTTGCAACAGATGAGCCTGCCCTAGTTAAGGCAGAATTCCCGGGGGGTTGCACTGTGGTTTGGCACTGGGAACTGGCCCCCAATTTGCATCCAAGCTACTGAGCAGCAAATTCCTGGTGCCGTGTCCGCCAGGCAGTTGGTGTCCCAGCGTTGTTCCTGGAGGATGGCCGTGCCATTTGTGCCTGGAATGCGGCTCTGGTGAAACCAGGACAGCCTTTCCAGGGTCTTCGGGATTCTCCTGGCAAACGCAAGCCGTGGGAGGCTTTTGGGGTTGGTAGAGCACAAGTTTTTCCTTGTGCTGTGCCATGTGGCAAGAGCCAGGGCTCATCCTGCCAGGGAAGGGCTGCGTGGGTGGATTTGCCGGCGCGGGCTCTGGAGATTCCTGCTTTGGTGGGGATTAGATTAAACCTCGGGGTTGTGTTCCTCGGTGTGGAATTATTCCTGTAGCGCTCCCTGGGGCGGCTGCCTCGGGCCGTGGGATGTGGAGCTCGGACCGAAGGGAATATTGCAGGGAGGAGCTGGGAATTTGGCACTGGGCAGAGCTGGGCACCAGCTTTGGAACGCCGGGCACTGCGGTTGTGTTGCTGGGTCTGTGCAGCGCCAGCTGAGCCTTTTCTCCAGCCCGGACTTGTTTGCCATCCCTGCTGACTCAACCCATGGATGTGGGCTCAGCCCAGCGCTGGAGAACACGGCCACGAGGTCAGGGCATGGAATTGTGCTCTCCCAGCCTGGACGGACGAGGTGTGAGCTGGGGAATGGAGCCCCATTCACAAACCTGAGCTGGTTTGTGACAGACAGCACTGAGATGTTGAGTCATCTCCCCAGGCCGGGATCGCTGGGAAGGAGGGGTGGGATTATCTGCTCCGGCTCCTGAGCGCAGTCAGATGTCCATACTGTTAGAAATGGATTAAATATCCTTAATCGGTTTAATATGAACTTTGTTATCCCCACAGATACATGTTATTCCTGTAGCCTGTTCTCTTCAGGAGCCTGCTCAGCGCTCAGGGACTCCCAGACCTTTTCCCCTTTGGTTTGAGGGCAGCAGCTCCCAGGTGTCCCAGGAGCACAGGCTGTGCCAAATTTCCTTGTCCATGCCGTGGAGTGGGAAGGGGAAGGAGGACGCACGCCCTGATCCTGCCAGCACCACGCTGCAGGTGAGTTTTCTTCCTTGCAGAGCTGGGGGCTGCAACTGAGGACACAAAGTTGATTTAAGCAGAGCCAGGGCAGCATCCCTGCCCTGGGTTGCTCTCCAAGGGAGGTCTCTCTCCTCGCTGTGTTGTACCTCTGCTCTTTGGAGGTCTACAGGCAGGGACTGGAGGTCTCCTGGCAGGGTCACACCAGTTCCTGGTGCTGGCAGAACTCCTGCTCCTCCTCCCGCTGCCCTGGGCCCTGCAGGAGGGACAAACAACGCAGGAATCGCTGAGAAAGTTGTTGTGGTCTCAGGTTTCAGGCTGCTGTCGGTGCCGGGAGGTTTGGGGATGGGGAATGGCCCTTCACTCCATCTGCCCTCCGCTAATCCCCAGACAAACGCGGCCCTTCCATCTGTGCACCGGAGCCGCCGAGCCCATCACACCAGCCACTTAATCTAAATGGCTTTGGCCAAAGATAAGGTCATTAATTACACTGGGATTAGAAAACAGTCCAGGCCCGGCGTGGCTTGGCTCGCCATCAATTAAAGTCCTCGGCACCCGGGTCTGGCTGAGCACCGAGAGCCTGAGCTGGAGGAGCTCGGTGTCCTTGCTGACAGGGCAATCCCGGTGGCACTGCCTGTCCTCGGGCAGTCCCCTCACTTGGGCACTGGCATTTTGGCACGGTGCTGGTGTGTGCCCCTGTCCCAGGCTGCGACAGGGCTGGGTGCCAGGCGGAGCTGACGCACATCCAGGGGTGCTCCTGGCACCGTGGCAGCCCAAATCCTCGTGTCCAGCAGCGAGAGGTGCACGGGCAGCACCTCCTCATCTGCACCCCATCGTTTGCTGCCCCTGCCAGGGCTCCACACCGAGCTGGGCCCTGACCTGCTGCCCACATGGGTGGTGGCCACCGTCCCCAGAGGTCTGAGCTCAAACGTGTCCGTGATGATCGAGGGCTTGCACTTCCTTCTGCTCCTCTGCATTCCATTTCCCTTTTTTCACCCTGTTTTGGCTCTGAAATGTTCCGATCCGCTCATCCCACAGGAAATGTCTCATCCGTGCAGTGCTGCTCTTCGCCAGGGTGGGATGTGCCACCTGCTCTGCCGTCTCGGGGACAGTCAGGGCTGGGATGTGGCACCAGTTTGGCCTCATCCCTCCCCTCGTAAGGAAGGGGCACCACAGGGGGGATTTATGGGCTCTGTGCCAGGCCCTGACCAGCACTGGGGCACCGGGACACAGCTGCCACCTCTCCCAGCCCCGGTGACCAGCTGGTGTCTGTGCCCGTGCTCGCCGGTGGCTTTAAAGGATCCGGCTGTCCCTTGACTCCTGTTGGAGGTGCTGAGTGGTGACGCTGTCCCGGCTCTTCCCAGCCCCGTTCCCACACTGTGGGGATGCTCCTCGGACGGGCCAGGGACCATCTGGGGGCCGGTGTCACCTGGGGACATCAGGCCCTGCAGACACGCGGCAGCTGCAGCCTCCCAACTGAGCCGTGTCCCGGCCTATCCTTGGTTCCCAGGTGGGATCTCTGTGCTGTGCAGCACCGGGGGGGTTTAACGGGGCCCTCGGGGTCAGTTTGGGCTCAGCAGGGCTGGGTGGCACAGCTGCCATTGCAGGCAAAGGAACTAATGGGGAAACTGAGGCACGGCTGGGGCGTGGAGCAGCTCGGGAGGAGGGCAGCACGTTGGCCCGTGCAAGGCCTTGGCAGCGTTTCAGGTGGCTGTGGCAAAGCCAAATGTTGCAAGAGCCTAAAAATAAAAGGAGCTGTTGGCGGAGGTTGTGCAAGAGCGTGTCCCCGTCCCGCCCCGCGCGCGAGTTCGGCGCATTTGGCGGCAAACCCGGCCGTGCACGGCTGGATCCTGGCCCTGGGCCCAGGAAACGCCAGGATCCGACGGGCCGGGGGCTGTCCCCCCTCTCTGTCCCCTCCTCGTGCAGCCTTGTGGGGTGCCCGTGTAGGTTTGGGGACGTGGGGGCTGAACTGGGTGGGATGGGTGTCCCCGTGGTGGCACCCTGAGGGATTCCAGAGGGGTCCAGAGCTCGGGGGAGGGTGTGGGGACCCTGCCCATGTGCCCCCCAACACGCACAGGGAGCAGTGGGGAAACTGAGGCAGAGTCTGCCAGAGTGGCCTTGCAGGAGGCTCTGGGTGTGCGGTGTCACCCGTGGGGTGCCCGTTGTCCCCAGGGCAGCGAGGGGGGGTCAGCAGTGCCAGCAGTGCCTGTGCCAGGCGGGAAAGGCGGGAGAGGTGGCGGCAAGGGACGGGGCTGGCAGGACACCAAATCCCCGGGGACTCGTGAGGAGAGTCCTGGGGGTCCCCTCGGGGGTGACACAGCCCCAGCCGAGGCTGAGCCGGGGCCCTGCCCTGCGGGGGTCTCCCCCAGCTCGGGGGGCTGCGGGTGGGGGTGCGAGGCCCAGCGGGTGCCCCCAGGGCTGGCTTGGCACGCGTGGCCGGCGCGGCCGCGCTGTGGCGGTGTCACAGGGCCACCTGCCGGCAAACGCACCGGCCCCGGCAGCCTCCCAGTCCTCCCAGTCTGCAGCTGCCGAGGCACTGGGGAAGGAGGGGGCCCTGGGTGGGTGACTCGGGGCAGCCCCACCATGGGGGCTGTTGTCCCTCCTGGTCACTGTGGGAGGTGGGGTTTGTCCCCCAGGGTGTCACGGAGAGGGGACAGGGTCCCCGGGGGGGTTCAGGGATGGGATGCAGCAGAGACGGCCCCGCTCCGGCCACGAACAGATTAAATGTCATTTTATTTCACACCCAAAAGAAAATGTAGAAAAGAAGAGGTGAGTGTGGATTTAATTGCTCATATTAAAAATCTACCAGGTGAGACTGAGCCGTTTCCTCCAGAGTCAGTGCAGATCCACAGGGATACTTCTTCCTCCTCCTTCTCCTCCTCCTCCTCTTCCTCCTCCTCTGCTGGAGACGGGGATGGGGACAGGGGCACCACCTGCCCCCTCCCCGCGGTGCCCCCGTGCCATGGGCACCCTGCTGCCAGCCCCATCAGCACATCCCCTGCCCGGGTCTCTCCTGCCCGGCCCCGGCCCCCCCGGCGCGGTGTCCCCACGGTGCCACCCTCGTGTCCAGGGTGCTGATTTNTCGGGCCGTTTGGATTCGCTTTTCGTATTTCTGTGTGTGTTCCTCGTTGTCCCTTTTCCCTCTGTACAAAATGAGCTGTATGGTCATGGGCGTTGGTGACACGGTGACTGCGGCTCCGGGGCTGCCCCGCGCTCACTGCAGCAGGGCCCGGATCTGTTTGGACGTGGTGTCGTCGTTGAGGTGCCGGGTGGTGTACCTGGATGGGGAGGGGACACAGTCACAGCCCCCGGCCCGCCCTGCTGGCACCCCACGGCCCCACCGTGTCCCCATGGCCCCGCCACATCCCCACGGCCCCGCCACATCCCCAAGGCCCCACCGTGTCCCCAAAGCCCCGTCTCACCTCAGAGCGTTCAGCAGCCCCTCGGTGCTGGTTGAGGGTTGGTCTTTCAAGACTTTGATGCAGCCTTTCATCTGATGGGGGCAGAGAGAGGGGCTGTGAAATCCCAGATGTACCACGGGGGGCTGTGCCCCTTCCTCCCCATCCTCCTCCTCGCTGCTCCCCCCTGGACCAGCTCAGACACATCCCCATGGAGTAACTCCAGGCAGAGGGACCCCAAGCATCCCAGATGAGTGGGACGGCTGTGACCCCGCAGCTGTGACCCCCTGGCCACTCACATCGATCTTGGAGGTCTTGGCGAAGGCCCCGACGGGGTGGACGTGGTCGTAGAGGATGATGACGCCGACCATCACCCTCATGCAGAAGAGCAGGGTCTCGGTGTTGGTGAAGCGGCTCCGGTACTCCCTGTGCCGGGAGAGAGGCCAGCTGAGCCTGGGGAGGGTGGCAGAGGGACCCCAGCACCGAGGTGTCCCCCCAAGCCCCAGCGTGGGGCACTCACGGGGTCTCCAGCATCACCCTGCACACACAGGCCATGGTGCTCAGGCAGTCGGTCGTGTCCTCGATAGGGAGGGTCTTGTTCTGAAACCCAACAGGCCCCAGATGCTGTTTCCACCCCCAGCCCCCTGTGTGGTGGCTGGAGGGGGCTTCCCCCCGCCCTGAGGGTCCTCCCTCACCTCCGAAACGAACTTGGTGGTGGCATTGCTGAGCGTTTTGAGCATGGGCGTGGCCTCGGCGTAGAAGAGGGACATCCTGTTGGCCATCTCGTTGTTCACCTCGCTCTCAGCGTCCAGCTGGGGGGTGTGATGGGGGTCACCGGAGTGCCTGAGCCCCCCTGAGCCATCCCAGCCCTGCGAGCCCCTGGGGGAGGCCACCCCTGCTCGCGGGGGGACGGCAGAGCCCCCTCACCTGCAGGTTGTTGATGCGATTCCGGCTGATGGTCCGTCTGTAGTAGCTGAAGTCGTTCTGGATGGCGGGGTTGGTCATCTGGGGGGGACAGCGGGGTCAGGGCTCCCCGGGGACTCTGCGGGCTCACGGCTTGGCAGGGTCCCGGGGTGGGGACCGGGCACGGGGAGGCACCTTGAGCTCATCGAAGCTGAGGGTGAAGTGCAGGATCTCGGCGAACTGCTTGGCCAGGGCTTGCTCCCGCTCCAGGTGCTGGGTGGGGGCGTAGGGCGGGCTGGTGAGGGCCTCCAGCAGGCTCCGCAGGGCGTTCTCTGCCGACACAGCGCTCCTGGTCCCCCTCCGCACCTCCACACCC
>VZTJ01000945.1:333963-348872 GCA_013397795.1 Orthonyx spaldingii | reverse complement strand
GCACCGCAGGTAAGGGGCCGTCGGGGCTGCAGCCGCGCCCGCGGGGCCGGGACCGTCGGGGCAGGTGCGGGAGCCGCTCCGGGAGCCGCTTCCAGCCCGGAGCCATCCCGGAGTGCGGGTGGGCAGAGCAGCCCCGTGCCCCCCCCGTCCCCCGAGCCCCTTCCCTGCTCCCCGGGGTGCCGATCCGGGGGTGCTGCTGGAGGCTGGGGTGGGACAGCCCCGGCCGGGGGCACACCCGTGGTGCCGCCCCTCTGTCCCGTTTCGGGACCAGCAGCCGCCGCTCAGTGCCGATATCGGCGCTCTGGGGGCCCTTTCGGGCGCTGTTCCCTGCCCTGGCGTGGCTGGGAACGGCTTGGAACGGGGAATCGAGGGCTGTGGACCAAAGGATGCTGCTCTGGAGCCCTGCCCGCCCTGAGGGCTGAGGCGGTGAGGGGCTGCCTCCTCTGCCAGGGCGGCTGTGGAGGGGTGGGAGGACGTGGATCACGGCAGGTCTGGCCATGGTTTGTAATCAACGCCAGCAGTTCAGAACCAGCCCGTGGTGCTGTGGGGGGTCGTGGAGCCGAGCTGGGGTCTCTGGGGAAGCCTCGGTGCTCCGTGGGTGTCGGGACATTCCCTCGGCCCCGGCTGCCGAGGGCGGGTGGGCTCGGAGCTGCCGCGGCAGACGGCGACAGATGCTGGTGGGATGACGGGGCAGTAAGAAGCTGCTGCCTGTGGGATGAGCGGGGAGCTCGAGGAACCCCACATCGCCCGTCCCAGGGCACCCCCGTGTCCCCCCAGCCCACACGGCCGGGACAGCAGATCCCTCAAAGGGGACAGTGCTTGGTCGGGCTCCAGGTGAACTTCTCCTCAACTTCACGGAGGGAGAAGCTGCAGGAGGCTCCTGGTGAACCATCTGCTGCTCCGGCTGAGCGGCGCTGGCAGCCGAGGCTGCGTGGGAGCGGGCACGGCGCGTTTCGGAGCGGCTCCGCTCGCTGCCCACACAGCCGGGGCCTTGCCAGGGCTCCCTGCTGCTGGCAGACCCCTGTCCAGACCCCTGCCCAGACCCCGTCCCTGCCGAGGGCTGGCCAGGAGCAGGTTGGGCATGCCTGTGGCCAGCGGTGCTGCCAGGCCGATGGCGCCAGGGAGGTTTTGATGTGCTTTAAAGGACAATTTTTCATTGTCCCATCCTTAGGGAGGGTCTGGTGAAAGGTGGCCCTGCGCCTGGAACCAGGTGGTCTTGAGGCCCTTTCCAACCCAAACCATTCCAGGATTCTCTGATCATGCTCTGGCCAAGGCCGTGGGAAGAGTTCTGAATTTCCAGTTGCTTTTTGGGTGTTTTCCTGCAGCCCAAAGTGAGCCCGGGGGATGGGGGAGAAGCTGCTGGCTGCCCTGGTGGCTGCCCCAGGGCCAGCTTCTGCACATCTCCAGCACCAAAGGCCACAGCCAAACACATTCCCAGTGCCACAATCACTGTCCTGCATGGACACCCAGCAGCCAGAGGGACCAGCTCCGGCAAGGAGCAGAGGGATGCAGGATCAGGTGTGGAGGAGGGCCTGGCAGGACCATCCCTCTCCAGCCTGGTGTGTATTTCCCTTTCCAGGGGCAGCCATGGGCAAGCACAGCAGCAAGCTGGCCCCAGAGATGCTGGATGACCTGGTGAGGAGCACGGAGTTCAGCGAGCAGGAGCTGAAGCAGTGGTACAAGGGCTTCCTCAAGGACTGCCCCACCGGCATCCTCAACCTGGAGGAGTTCCAGCAGCTCTACATCAAGGTGGGCCCCACCTGGGGGCTCGAGGGCTGCCTGGGGGGCTGGAGCAGCCTCCGTGCCGAGCTCCCCCTCCTCATTTCAATCCCTCTTCTCTCCTCCCCGCAGTTTTTCCCCTATGGAGACGCCTCCAAGTTTGCCCAGCACGCTTTCCGCACCTTCGACAAGAACGGGGACGGCACCATCGACTTCAGGGAGTTCATCTGTGCCCTGTCTGTCACCTCCAGGGGCACCTTCGAGCAGAAACTCAACTGGGCCTTCGAGATGTACGACCTGGACGGGGACGGGAAGATCACGCGCCTGGAGATGCTGGAGATCATTGAGGTATGGGTGCTTCAAACCAGCAGGGATTGTTTGCCTTTTCCAGGCTTTTCAGAGATATTGGGTCCCTTTTAGGACCAAAGAATGAGTTTTCCTACCCAGAATGAGGTCCTTGATGTGCATCTGACAGAAATGGGTCCTGACAGAGCAGCGATCCTGTCCCTGCCTTGTCCTGGGATCTTCTGTCCTTCCAAAATTCCCTCATTCCCATTCTCATCTTCCTCCAGGCCATTTACAAGATGGTGGGGACTGTGATCATGATGAGGATGAACCAGGACGGGCTGACGCCCCAGCAGCGAGTGGACAAGATCTTCACAAAGATGGACAAGGACAAGGACGACCAGATCTCCCTGGAGGAGTTCAAGGAGGCGGCCAAGAGCGACCCCTCCATCGTCCTGCTCCTGCAGTGTGACATGCAGAAATAGAGCCCTGGGGCTCAGGGCTGGACTGGCTGCAGCCAAACTCTGCCCCCTCTGTGATGGTTTCAATCCCTGTTTTTTTCCCCCAGGCATGAGCCTCATTCCATTCCCCCTGCTGCCCCTGTACCCCGGGCAGCCCCCACTCCACACCCTCCCCGGGCAGAGCCTGCTCCGAGTGTTCTCAGCCCTCTCCCACCCTGGAGCTGGGCTCCCTGCAGCCACTGCTGTGTCCTGGCTGACCAGGGCCAACAGTCCCCACATCCCTGTTGCTTTCCCCTTGCTTTCCCCCACTGCTCCACCTGGCCCATTCCCAGATCCTGAGACTGACTCTGTCCCTTTTCTGCTGTTTTTCCCTTCCCTTCATGGCTTGTGATGTCTCCAGGGAGACTGAAAAGTCCCAAGGCCTGCTCCTGGTCCCTCCTTCACTGGTAATTCCCTGGAAGGCTGCCCAGAGGAGCCACCCCTGGCCCCGAGGAGCTTGGACAGGGTCTTGCACCAGCTTTAGCTTTTCCACCTCTGCTTTTCCTGCTGGGAACAGGCAGGGCTGGTCAGGGCACTTTAGCAGAGACCAGAAGTGTCCAAAGTCAGCCCTGGGTGTGGCCAGTGCTCGATCCTAGAAGCCACCGTCCATCCCATCAGCTGGGTGACCTCCACAGCTGCCCTGGCCGCCTCTTGGGTGCTCCGTGGCATTTTTGACCCTCCTGGATATTGAGGTGATGCCCACAGTCCTGAATTGGAGGCAGGGTCAGGAGCGTGGGTATGGACGGCAGCTCCTGGTGCTGCTCCTGGGGTGTGGCACTGCTGTGGGGACAGCTGGGCGCTGGATGGGGGCTGTGGAGAGCTGTGGGTGGGTCCTGGCAAAGCTCTGAGGCCACAAGAAACAAGTCTGACTCCTTCCTCCCCCTCCCAGCCTGCTGCATCCACCCCTCCTGCCCCAGGCCAGGAATATTGTCCCAGGTTGATGTTTAGTCTGCACGTCGTGGTGTTGGTGGCTGTAGTGTCTGCTAGGAGATGGTGGAGTCGTTATCTATTTTTTTAATGGAAAAATAAACTCTTCCCCATGTGTGGTGTCATCCCCCCGAAGGGTTTATTGGGGGGCAGCTGGCTGGGGACAGTGAGGTGACAACACTGCACTCCTGGGCATCGTTCAGGGGTCTCACCTGGGCCTGTGACACCGCAAGGGATGGAGAAACCCTCGGGGACAGCGCGGTGGGGCTCAGGCTGGGGAGCCTTGAAGGTGGGTGGAAGTGAAACCCTTCAGTGGTGCAGGCAGCTCTGGGGAAGGGAATGTGGGGAGGCCCAGACCCCAAACCTCCCTGGAAATGGGTTTGATTTGGCAACCAGGAGCTGGCCTCTGGCTGTGCCAGTCCCTCAGGGCTGGTGGCTTTGTCCTGGGCTCCTCTGCCAGCAGCTGGGACCTGCTCCCACCATATCTTTGTCCTTCCTTTCCCCACCCCCATCCTCCCCGCACAGATTTTCCTCTGGCCTTTCTTCTCCCTCAGCAGCCTGCACAGACAGTGACTGTTGCTAAGGAGCTCTCACCAAATTTTAATCCTTCCCTGTGATCAATCGAGCAGGGCTGGCTCCCGGGCAGCAGGGCTGGCTCCCAGCTCACCCCATCCCACCCGGATCCTGCAATTCCCCAGCCCCTGGAGTGTCCTGCAGCAGCAGCAGCACCTGAGCCCGGGGCCGGGGGGGTGCCAAAACCATGGCAGGGAGGGTATTTTTAGGAGAGCTGCTGAGGGGAGAGCTCTGCGCCTTGAGCTTTCCAGGAGCGCGCGTGTGAGCTCGCAGCTCAGCAGTGCCTGGGCAAGAGGGAACGGGGCAGGTTGTCCCACCCTGAGGGAGCTGTGGTCGTGCCAGGGCTGCTGCCTGAAAGGGCAGCAACTCAAAAGCTCCAGAGAGAACTCCAAGAATAACCTCGGTGGTGATCCCTGCAGCTCCTGCTTCCCTGGGGGCCACCCCGAAGGAAGCTCAGGTGTTTCCCAGCACGGAGCTGCAAAGGGCCTGGGGAGAGGAAGCCTGTGAGGCTGAAATGATGAATTCCCAAAGCGTTTGGGGTTCCTGGAGCCGGCCCTGCTCACCAGCTCACAGCTTCCCCTGGCTCTGCCCTGCTGTTGGACCTCGGTGCGAGTGGGGGGTGTTGGGTGGGTCCCATGGGCAGGGACAGGGGGTCCCCAGGGCTGGGGTCTCTAGGGAGGGTTGTTCTTTAGCTGGAGCACAGGGATTTGGGTCAAACCCCGCTCCGTGACCTCCCCCAGGAGCTGCCCTGTTCCAGGTGAGATCCTCCATCCCCTGTCCCTTCCTGTGGATGGGTTTGCTCTCTGGGGTGCTCCCCTGCTCCCCGAGGGCTCCTGGGGTTTGCTGGTTGTGCTGGAATTTTTATCCCGAGCTGAACGCGCAGCTCTGTGGCTGCTCCCAGCAGCACTCGTGGGAGTGGAGAGCCTTAATTAACACCGGCACCGGTTCCATTAACCAGGGAATGGCCCAGGACACCCTGGCACGGAGCAGGGTCCCACCACGCCCCTGTCCTGCCGTGCTGCCATCCCCCCGGCTGCTCCATCCTCTTCAGCTCCCTGCTCTGCCCACCCTCGGGCTCTGTCCTGTGCTCTCCAAGGACGGCGAAACGCCAGAGAGCCGCGGTTCGGGACGAGCAGGATCCGCTGTCCCTCAGGGGTGCTCCATCCCCTCCTGCCCCGTGTCCTCCCGGGGCTCCGCTGATGCCACCTTTGTCCCCAGCCCCTTCCCCTCGCTCCCGGGGGTTCGCTGCCCCCGGCGCTGGCTCTGCCCCGGAGCGGGGGCTCCCTCCTGCATTCCCCGGGGCTCCCTGCTGCATTCCCCGCAGCTCCCCGGTACCGCCGAGGGCAGCGCGGCGGCGGCGAGGAGCGCTCGGTCCCGAAGAGGTTAATCCGTGTCCCGGTGGACTGAAACCCCGGAGCTTCATGGGATGCCTTATAAAGCGCGTTCCGCCGGGCCGGCCCCGGCTCCGGGAGCTCCCGGGACTGGCGGAGCCGCCGCCGCGCTCGGACCGGAGCCGCCGGGGCCGCCGGTGCCCCGGAGCCGCCGCGCTATGGAGCCGCCGGCACCCACCGGGGCGCCGGAGCGGCCCTGGGATGAAGCCAAGGCTTTCTACGACAGCCTGGCCCCCAAGAAGAAGCCCAAATCGGTGAGAGCCCCCGAGGTGCCGCGCAGCGCTCCCCGCCCCGCCTGCGCCATCTCCCGCGGGTGCCCCCGGGGCTCTCCGGGTGTCCCATCCCCTGCAGGCTCTCCGGGGTCCTCCTGGGTGCCTCATCTTCTCTGGATGGCCCCAAGGAACCCCCCGGCTGTCTGTGGGTGCCCCGTCTCCCCCAGGCTCTCCGGGGTCCCTCCCGGTGCCCCATCTCCTCCACGTGCTTTGGGGTCCCCCCGAGTCTCTCCATATTCCCCACCTCCTCCAGGCTCTCTGGGTGTCCCCGGTGTTTCTTTGACCCCCTGCCTCCATCCAGGTCCTTGGGGATGCCCTGGCTCTCTCCAGGCGCTCCCACTCCTTCGTGGCATCCCTGGGCTGCCCTTGGTTGCCTGGGGTCTCTCTGGGTCCCCGCGGGTCCCGGTGGTGCTCCTGGGTCCCTCCTGGGCTGAGGTGTCCTTGCAGAGGTGCCCCATGAGCTGCTGTCCCCAGCGCCAGGCAGGCCCTGCCAGGGACAGGAGGGGTGGCACTGACGGGGCCGGGGGACAGCCCGGGAGCCGAGTCCCTGCCCGGGGCAGCGGGGCTGTCACAGGGGTGAAGCTGCCCCTGCCGGGCTCTGCTGCTGCGGGGGATTAGAGGGAAATCCTGCGTTATCTAACGAGGGCTGAGGCGGCCGGGCTCGAGCACGGGAGCGCCTGGAAGTGCGGCTGGGTCCCGGAATAGCAGCGGGAGCGCGGGGCTGGCAGCCGGGCAGGGCTGGGGGCTGTGCCCGGGCCGGGCTGGCCCTGCCCCTGTGAGCCCCCCCAGCCACAGCCACAGCCACAGCCGCCCTCGGGGCTGTGGGACCCCCAGAACCCGGGGGTCGGGCAGAGGCGCTGCCCACAGCGAGGTGGGGACCCGGTGACAGCTGGCACCTCCCGTGGCACAGCTCTGTGTGTGTGTGGCCTCTCCACGAGGGGACGGGCCCGAGCCCTGCGCTTTCCCTGGCGGGGACCCGAGTGCCACCGCCGCTCCTGGAGCCACTGCCAGCTCACGCTGCTGCTGCCCTGTGCCCGTCCCGGAGGAGAGGGACAGCCTGGCTCGGTGGCAGGATGCAGCTAGTTGTCCTTCATGCCGTGCTTTGCGCGTGGACGTCAGCCCAGGCCCCTCCTCTTCATCTCTCCCCGCAGTTCTGTGACCCATCCCTGGGGAAACTGAGGCACGGGGGCAGCGATGTGTTTTGCAAACCGAGATCCGGGCACTCAGATCCCGAAACTGGGCTGTGCCTTCCCTCTCTGTGGGGCTGGGGGTGATGCCAGGCCCTGTGCCCCTCTGCCGGGGCAGGCTGGGGGCCCCGTGCCCGCAGAGAGCCGGCTCAGCTGCCCTCCCAGCGCCAGGCAGCTGTCAGCCCATGATGGATGGCTGCAGGGCCATCGAGAACAGTATAAATAATGTTCTTGGAAAACTCAAAACCACCCTGGCCATCGCCCTGAACTTTAATCTGATCCCGAGCTGGGGGCTCGTGGTGCCTGGGGCTCCTTGGGGCGCAGGGGAAATGGGGTTTGGTGTCATCTGTCTGCGCCCTTGGAGGTGCTGGGTCTGTCTGTCCTCTCGGCCAAACAGGAGCAGGAGAGAGCTGTGGGAGGAAAAGGGGTTTCGGGAAGGCCGTTCCTGGCTGGGGAATGGGTTGGTGGGACATTCCTGCTTTGCAGAGGTCCCAGCGGCTGCTCCGGCCTCGCTCCTGCCAGGGAGGTCAGCGATGGGATCTGTCACCCTCCAGCAATGCTGGAAATGTCCCCCAGCCTCTCCAGTGACACTCAGTGGGGTCAGTGGGAGCTGATTTTCTTCTGGCTCCCTTCCTGCTCGTCCCCTTTGGGATCCACCCCTATGCCTGATTTTTGGGATGCTGTAGCTGGAGTGGGGACAATGCTCGACCCTGCAGCAAACCCTTCCCCTTCCCTTTCCATGACCAAAATCCACCTCTGAATATTGAATTAACCACGAGAATTTGGTCTTCTGCAGCATCCAGGGAAGTGCCTGGAGCTGCCAGAATTCCCCCAGGATTTTAAGATGGAGCTGGGTCCGGCCCCAGGCAGCTCAAAAGGATCACGGGGTGCGGAATGGGGTCCCCACCGCGGCTCCTGCCGGGGGTGGCAGTGGAGCTGCTGGGCTTGGGTGGCACCGTGGGCACCTGTGGCTCTCGCGGGCGGGAGGACACGGCCCCGCCGCACATCCCGGGAGCCTGTGGGATTTCCAAATGCCCGCCTCTAATCCTTGGGGGGCTGCTCAGGATTTGCATCTGCTTAGAGCAGCGATTTAAAGGCTGCCAGCTGTTGGGTCCGCAGGGAGAAAATTGGGATGTTTCCAGTCACTCCTGAAACGCACCTTCACCCCAGAACTGGGGGGTTTGGGGTCTGGGATGGGGTTTGTGCTTGATGGGAGCTGAAGCCTGGTGTTTTACACTTCTGAGGCGGGGTTTGGGCCTTGTGGGGCACCTGGAGCTGTGCCAGGGGCTGACGTTCCTCTGCAGAGGGCTGGGCTGTCCCTGGTTGTCCCTCCTGTTTGCTGACCCCAGGGATGGACCCAGGATTGGGGTGGGACCTCCCCCCACCCTGCTAATGCTCCTCTTGAAGCCAGCATTAACCTCTTGCTCGAGGTTCTGGAGGGGGCTGGACCTGACCTTCCCGTGGGAAGGGAGAGGAGCTCTCCATGAACCCCCAGGCAGCGAATTCAGTCGGATTCGGCTGAGCAGAGCCTGGACTTGTGTCGGATGAGCTTTCACTGACCTTGGCTGACCTTGGATGCTGCTCTGAGGGGAAAACTGAGTTTGTGATTCAGCCCAAACCCGCCAGGGCTGGGGCAGCCGGAGCAGGCGGCCGGGGTGGAGTGGGGGCTGTGGGACCAAATCCATCCCAGCCAGGACTGGGAGTGGGACCCCTCCCATGCACTCACTGTTACAAAAGAAGCGTGTTTGCCTTGAAACATCACAATTTCTGAGGAAAAGTGGGGTTGGGTGGGTTGTTTGCAGCACTCGGATGGAGGATTTGAGGTGCTGTGGTTCCTGAGGCTTTTTAAAGCTCATTTTTGAGCCTTGTAATGACCATCTGCAGCACTAATGGGGACGGAGAGGCATCCAAACAACCTCGAGGAGGGAACACTTCCAAATGAAACCACTTCAAAGAAATGTCAAAACGCAGATCCCTCCTTGCAGTGCAGAATCGCCTCATTTTCCAAATGTCAGCGTTTCCCGGAGAACAGCGGGGCCGTTCCAGCCCAGCCGGAGCTGGGAGCTGCGGTAGCACCCGGCTGAGCCTCTCCTGCCCCCAGTGCTCCAAAAGGTGCAAAATCTCCCTCGGCAGGAGCCGGCAGCTCCCATTCCCAGAGACTCCAGCAGCCCACGCTGGGGCAGAGCAGGCCTGGAGCCGATGGTTGTTTTTATTGCTGTGTTTATTGCCTCTTAAATGAACCTCCCGGAGGGCTGGTGCCGTTCCGAGGCGGGGAAGGGACCTTGAGCAGCCGGGGGTGTTGCGCAAGGTGCCGAAGGTGTTCGCCACGGGGTGAGGGAGATGGAAATTCCCTCTGGGCACCCGGCTCGGCTTGTGGCCCCAAACATCCTCCTCACCCCCCTGAACACGCCTCAGCGCTGTTCTAGCCGGGTTTTCTCTGCTGGGAATCTCCCTCCAGACCTGGAAGTTTTCCTGTGTACCCAGCCCTGCAGGGACTCGGGAGCAGGGTGGAGCAGCAGGGCTCCAGCAAGCGGCCGGATGTCCCAAGACCTTTCATGGTTATTAATATTTTCAGCTAATAAATGGCCCATGACACCAGAGTTATTAATTAATGAGCTGAAGTGCCGAGGCTTGGCCCGTGACCAGTTAGCAGCTGACGCTCCGTGGGGACGTGGCTGTGGCTCACTCGGAGCGGTGCTGGGGTCGTGGATCGGGTCCTGCCTGTCCTGGGGGTTGTTCCTTGGCTTTCCTGAGCGAGCCACTTCCAAAGGGGATCTGATTCCCCTGCAAATCAGATGGGAAATGGATCCCTGTGGCCGCAGCGATGTTCTCAGCCCGAGCTAATCTGAGTCTCGTCCTAATCGCCCGCTGTTTAATCGCTTTGCTGGGGATTTGGGGGATTTTGGGGACAGATGCAGGCTTTGCAGAGGTGCCTGGGATGGAGCTGGTGCTGGGGATGGCGTGGAGGCTCCCACTGACTCATCCCTGGGCACACAGTGAGCCCCAGGGCGAGCCCAGCCCTGCGGGGAGCGAATCCCCGGTGAGGATGGGGCACCTCGGCCTTGCCAGGCTGCTGCTCCTGTAAAGTTCAGCCCTAGGCAGGGTGGGAGCTTGAACTTTGGAGCACCTGGGTGTGCGGAGCAGCTGGAGGAGGCACCCTCCACCCTGGGCAGATGGCATTGCCGGAGGATTACTCATGGATAACCGGGCAGGAGGATCCTGGAAATCACAGAGGAGCAGGGGGTGAGGTGTTCCTGCTGCCTGGACTTCTCAGGGAGCCCCCAAACCCTGTCCTGCTCCCTGGACTCCTCTGTAGGGCACAGGGCTCCCTGTGCCACTGTCCCTCCGTAGGATTTGCTGTCCTGGCAGCCAGGATTTCGCACTGGCCATCAGTAATTAACTTATTTTTGTGCTTGCCAGTGAGTGACGGGGATTAACGCCCTCCCAAGGGGAGAGGGAGGACGGGTGGGGGTCAAGATGAGCTTGGCTTTCCCTCTGTCCCCTCTGTCCCTGCCAAGTCCCTCTGGAGCCGCCTCGTTGACTTCAGCAGGTTTTGGATCAAGCCCTCCAACGTTAATAATAATGACTCATAAATCCTTGCTTGCACCACCTGCTTGTCGTGTTTCCACCCACAATAACTGTATGGAGTGCTCAGAGGAGCTGAGCTGGCACGGGCTGTGTGTCACATCTGGGCGGCATCACGGGATGCGGATCTGGCTCAGCCGCAGAGCGCGGCTCTTTCCTGCCTGGGGGGTGGGAAAAGCCACACAAATTCCTTCTGCACAGGCTCGAGCCGTTCCTCCCGGGGTCTGCACGGCTTCTGGGAGCCTGTTTGCAGGGGGAGGGCTTGGGAGTGGGATCCGAGGTGTCCCAGATGTGTGGGGATGGAGCATCAGGGCTTCGTCTGTTGAAGGATTGGGATGCAGCTGCTGTGTTGTTCTCCAAATCGCTTCAGAGGTGTCACCCACCCACCCCAGAGGTGGCTTTTCACGCTGGGAGTGGACAAATGCCATCCCCAGGCTGGGAGCAGGGGCTGCCTCCCTAATTCCTGCTCTCTGCCCGCAGCCCAAGCCCGAGAATGCCATCACCATCGCCGTGTCCTCGCGGGCGCTGTTCCGCATGGAGGAGGAGCAGAAGATCTACACGGAGCAGGGCGTGGAGGCCTACGTGAAATATCAGCTGGACCACGAGAACGAGCCCTTCCTCCCCGGGGCCGCCTTCCCCTTCGTCAAAGTGAGCAGCCACGGGTCCCCAAAAATTCTGGGGAGAGGGCCAGGGTGGACTCGAGCAGCGGGGCAGGAGGGATGGAGCCACCAAGCAAACAGAGGGCAAATAAACCTCCCAGCAAGGGATGTGCTGCTCCCAGGGCTGGATTTTCCACCTTGAGCCCAAGAATTGAACAAATTATCTCCTCTGATCACATTTAAAGTTTCCCTTTAGGGACTTGTCTTTTTTTTTTTTTTTTTTTAAATTGTGATTATTATTACAATTTATTTATTCTTGTAAATTGGCTGAGTTTAGCCTCGCTCCAGAGTCAGCCAGTTTCTAATTCTGACATGTGGAAATGAGGCATTTCAAACTCAAAAAATATTTTCTCACTCCTGTCCCAGTTAGTGCAGTTTTGGGTGCTGGAGCCCGTTCCCAGTGAATAAATTAATGAACTCTGTGGGGCAAGACTTGTTTCTGATTGCTTGAAAAACAGTTACCTGTAACTTGGAGCTAATTTATCCTCATTTAATAGCCCAAACCCTTTTGTGTTTGAAAACAGAACAGTAGCTAGGTGGATTTTTTTCCCCAGAAACCAATCTTGGTTTTTTCCCAGCTGATGTCAGCTTGGCCCGGGGTGTAGCTGGGATGGGGTTTTGGTGACCAGGAGTGTTTTGTTGGTGGGAGGGGGATCAGGGCCACACCTGGGGCTGGCCAGATCCGTGGGTTTGGTGACCAGGAGTGTTTTGCTGGGTGGGAGGGGGGTCAGGGCCACTCCTGGAGGGCCTGGCTGACACCCACCCGCTGTCCCCGGGGCGCTGCAGGCTCTGGAAGCGGTGAATGCTCAGCTCCGGGAGCTCTACCCCGACAGCGAGGAGCTCTTCGACATCGTCCTCATGACCAACAACCACGCCCAGGTTGGGGTTCGCCTGATCAACAGCATCAACCACTACGGTAACTTGGGGACAAAGCTGTCCTTGGTGGCTCTTGGGTGCTGTCGTGGCTTGGCTCCAAGACAAGGAGATGTTTTCTCCCATTTTTCCTGCTTCTCCCAGATTTTCTGGCTGGTGGGGATTTTTTTTCCCGCTTCTCCCAGATTTTCTGGCTAGCACGGGGAGACTCTGGCTGCTGGCCCTGCTGTTGGGCAGCACAACCAAAATTCACCCCAGTCTTTCCAGCATCGAGGCTGGGTTTGGGGGGCAGCCAGGGGTGAGGGGGGCCAGCCAGGCTCAGCCCGGGCTCCCTCTTTTCCTCAGATCTGTTCATCGAGAGGTTCTGCATGACGGGAGGGAACAGCCCCATCTGTTACCTCAAGGCCTATCACACCAACCTCTACCTCTCCTCCGACGCCGAGAAAGTGAGTGGGGCCATTGAAGAGGGTGAGTCTGGGGTCCAGCTCGGGGGGGGCAGCGGGGGGAGCCCTCAGGGGATTGGCAGCTCCAATACCCACGTCCCTGAGCCGACGGGCACTGAAGGTTTGCCTTGCCCCACATCTCTGATGCTGCAAGGAGCCTCCAGTTTCCATAGAAATGAGCCTTCCCTCCCGCTCCACGGCTCTCCCGAGGCAAAGGCGGTGTTTTCCCTCCTTGATTCCCGTATGCAAAGGGTGATTTGTGATCTGGGGGTTTGTTTTTGCTGTGGGAGCTCCCGGGGCCCAGCTGCGGGTGCTCCTGGGCGCGTTTCGCTTCCAGCCCGTCGTGTTTTGCTCTGCTCCTCAGCGGCTGAGGCATGAGGACGGATCCTTGGATAACTGCCACCTCTTGCCTCATCCTCAGGGATCGCTGCCGCCACCATCTTCAGCCCCAGCAGGGACCTGGAGGTGTCGGAGAAGCAGCTGCGGGTGGCGTTCGACGGGGACGCCGTGCTCTTCTCGGATGAGTCGGAGCAGATCGTGAAGGCTCACGGCCTGGACAAGTTCTTCGAGCACGAAAAGGCTCACGAGAACAAGCCCCTGGCACAGGTAGAGATAGGCTCAGGGCAGGAAAAGGCTCTGGGAGAGAGAGGCAGCCCACAGGGGATGCTCCCAGAATCACAGAATCACTGGGTTGGAAGAGACTTTCAAAAGCATCGAGTCCAACCCATGCCCCGACACCTCCTCAACTAAACCACGGCACCGAGTGCCACATCCAATCTTTTTTTAAACACATCCAGGGATGGTGACTCCCAGCTCTGGGATGGAGCCAGAGCAGGGTAAGAGGTGGGGCAGGGCAGCAGCAGCTGCTGGCCCAGGGGGTGGCTGTGGGGTCGTTTCTGGGGGGCTCACAGGGGGCAGGGGTGATCCAGCATGTCTGGGACGGCAAGGATGACACGGAGCTGTGTTCCCGCTCCGGCAGGGCCCCCTGAAGGGCTTCCTGGAGGCGCTGGGGAAGCTGCAGAAGAAGTTCTACTCCAAGGGGCTGCGGCTGGAGTGTCCCATCCGCACGTACCTGGTGACGGCGCGGAGCGCGGCCAGCTCGGGGGCCCGGGCCCTAAAGACTCTGCGCAGCTGGGGCCTGGAGACGGACGAGGCTCTGTTCCTGGCCGGGGCGCCCAAGGGGCCGCTGCTGAGGAAGATCCGGCCCCACATCTTCTTCGACGACCAGATGTTCCACGTGGAGGGAGCCCAGGAGATGGGCACCGTGGCCGCCCACGTGCCCTACGGCGTGGCCCAGAGGCACAGGCGGCCAGCGCAGGGCGAGCAGCAGACCCCCAACAGCAAATAGTGGGGCTGGGCGGCCCCACAGCCGGCGTGGAGCTCGTCCTACGGGCCACGGGGTCGTGGTGTGAGGGGCAGGGAGCGTTCTGGGAGTGGGAGTTCCTGGCCCAGGCAGGGGCAGGGAGAGAGGAGGGGGCTGAGGAAAAGCTTCCTTAACTCCTCTGCTCATCAGGGTGCTGTGGCATCGTCCCTGCTCCTCGTGGGGCTGGAGGCTCCTCCGTGCCAGGAGATGTTTTCCCAGCTCGTCCTTGCTTCGGGCAAAATCCCTCCAGGATGGGTCTGCCTTGTGTGGAATCTTTGTGCCAGGCAGGTTTAACCTATTTATTTAAAACCCCAAGTGACTCCCAAAAGCCTTCCGGCCTCCCAAGCAAATGTTTAGGTGGAACTGTTGGATTGGAAAGTTGGGAGTGCCCGAAAACCTTCCAAGCGGCTTTGAAACAAAATTTTGTCCTTTTTAACTGAAATTAAACCGTGATGTTGTTCCTTCACAGATCCAGCTGCTGCTCCCCAGCCAGAAAATACTCAGTGTCTGTCCTTTCACCAAGATTTTGCCAGCTTAAATTTGGCAAAATAGAAACAAATACTTAACATATTGACAAAAAAAAAAAAAAAAATCCTGTTTCCTGCTTGGCGCTATGGGCTGGTGTATTGTTGGCCCAGGTTTTTATATTTGGGTTTCACACTTGCATGATTTAGCACTTAAAACTAATAATCTCAGTGAGGCATCCAAAGCCCAGCTTGTCCAAGGGCTGCAGACACACGCCCAGGGCTTGAATTAAGTTAAAAGCAGGCCCTGATATATTAGGGACATCATTTGAAGTCCATTTAGGTAAATCTGCAGAGAATTTCTGCAGAGAATTTCAGCCTGGGGATTTCAATTAAAGGATTTTTTTCTTCCTTTCTAGGCTGAGCCCATATGAGTTGATAATCTTTTTCTCCTCAGCTTCTTAAAACCTTGGGTGTTTCCTAAAATAGACACCTCTGTTAGCAATGCTGTGAGAGAACCAAGTCTCTGATTAAAAAACAGGATGGGAAATCAATCGGAGAGAAACCGGTGTGAAAATCACGCTGACATTTCTGCTCAAAGCCCTGTCCCAAAGGAGACACTCAGGAGGAAAATGTAAAGATTATTTCTTCCTTGTGGGTTTTTTTTT
>VZTJ01000945.1:293383-333847 GCA_013397795.1 Orthonyx spaldingii | reverse complement strand
TTATCAGTTTTCTACAAACTCCATGGGCTGAAATTTTCCAAGTTGTGTGTCTGGCTCTTTCCAGGGAAGTTTCAGTGAGGCTGGAGCTGGAGTTACCACCCTGGTGAGGAATATAGAAATAACCAAGCTGGTGGTGCCTTCAGTGGCTCGGGAGACTTTTCTCATTGCACTAAATCCTGCTCTAGCACTGAAAAGCAAATTGCACTTTTTCCCCCCCAAAAAATTCTTTGACAGACTGTGAACTGTCACATCTGGGTGACAAACACCTCGGGGGAAAGCCTAAAATCCAAACAAACAAACAAACAAAAAAGTCTTGGGAGAAATGAGTTCCTGAGTACCACATCCGCCAGCATTCGGGTTTATAGAAAGGCCTCGTCTGTTTCAATGTGAACCCAAGGTTTTGGGATCTGAACTGGATCTTGGAGACCTTTTTGGCAGCTGGGAGGGGGAGCCCAGCCTGGCCTCCCAGTAAACATTTCCAAGGTGTTTCCTGAAGATCGTGGAAGCCCAGCCAAGCCCAGGAGAGGCTGTTGCAGGAGGAGTGGAATTGTCAGGCAGCCCTCGGGGCTGGGGCAGGGTGCCAGAGGGGTTGGGCACACGGGGATGGCCCAGAGGGAACGCTGGTGTGGGCAGGGCAGGGCTGCCAGGAGGAGGAGGATGCTCGGGGAAGCAGTGGGTCGTGGTTTTGGGGCAGAACTCTGGATTTTTGCAGATCCCAGCTGCCTCTCCGGGCCCTGAGGTGTGCAGGGAGCGGGGTGACAGCTGGGGACAGGGTTTTAGTGACCCTGCTTCGGGTCCTCCTGCTGCCAGGGCAGCTTAGGGCTCCGTGGGAGAGGTGGGGCTCAGGAAACAGGCCCCAGATTCCCTCCACCCCTCCCGAATCCTTCCCGAGTGGGGAGGATTTTCCATTCCCACCATGGCTGCCCCTTTTGCTTTTACCCACGTGGCTTCCTCTGTTTTGTTTTGGTTTTTTTTTGTTTTCTCCTCCATCACTACAACTGGAAGACAAGGCCTTGCTGCTCGTGCCCTTCCCTCCTGTGCCCTGTCCGTGGGCTGGGCACTTCGGGGTCGTGCCCCTCGTGCTCTCCTGGCTGACCACTGGACGTTTCCTGCTGTGTGTTGTTGCTGTGGGTTTCACTTCATTGTCCTCCGGTGGTTTTTTTTTTTGCCATGTTAATGGAATCCCTCAGGGCGTTTTTCCCTAATAAACCGTGTTGGTCCCAGCCCGACTCCCTCTGTTCTCACGACGAGGGTTTGGCTCCCTGGTGCAGGGTCTGAGCTCCCTGCTTGGGACCTCCCAGGTTTTACGGTGTTGGGGTGGGGGTGACAAGACGGAAAAAGGGAGTTGGGGGGATTTAAGGGAATTCCGAAAATGTGATTAAAGCACCTCCTTTGGGACTGGAGGCCTGTGGGAGAGGTGGGGTTCCAGGGGTGGGATGTGCCGTGACACAACCACCGCCCTCTGCTTGGTGTGCGGCTTTTGTGGGCACCTGGGCTCGTGATGAAGCCCTGGATAAAAATAAAAGTTTGGCAGGAGACTTTTGTCAACTTGATCTTCTCCCAGCCAACAGGTGGGAGGCAGCAAAAGCTCAGCAGAGGAGATTTACGGCTGCTGAAGTACCGGCTGTACCCGAGCAGCGACACTGCCGCGCTGGGCTGGCTCCTCCTGCCAATAACGGGAACAGATGGGCTGAGGGGAAGCAACAAATTCTCCATCCATCACCAAATATAGCCAAGGAATGTCCATAGGCCCCAGGGCAGCATCCCTGCGATGGGTGTTCATTTAAGGGATGGATGGCCCTCAGCAGAGGCTGGAATGCCTTCCCCCAGCCCATCCCCAACCCTGCTGTGTTCTCCCACCAGATGCCTGGAGGGGGGCGGAAAAAAAAAAAAATCAAATTCCAGCGCAGATTCCAGCTTGTGATGCACCAGGGAAGGTCCAGGTGGCTCCATCCAGTCCTGGGAGGGCGGGATGTCTGCGGCAAAGCCAAGAGCAGCAAAGACAACCCCAAGCCCTTGGTTCTGAGGCCTGGCACTGAGATCAGGGAGGGACGGGGGAGGTTTGTGCAGGTGGATTTGGGATGCCTGGCTCGGCTCTGCTGCAAGCCCGAGGTTTTGATTCTGCTGCCTGTTTTCCAAGCTTTTCCCCTCGTCAGGCATGGCAGGGCTTTGCAGGGAGCATGCTTTGAAACCGAGCCCGTGCAGGAGGAGGAGGAGGAGGCGGAGGCAGAGCTGGTGGGAATCGTGCTGCCACTCAGCAATTGTCAGCACAGATGTTCCCGAGGTAATCACGGCCCTGAATAGCTGGAGCTGCTTTTCGTGAGGAATCCAGGATTTAACCCCCAGAACTTGTGGGGTGTCTTGGTGAGGGTGGGACAGCCCTGGTGAGCACGGCAGGGAGGTCGGGCAGAGCGTGCTCTCCTGGTCCTCCGTGTGCACCAGGGAAGCTGTGGCACCTCCCTGCCTCAGTTTCCCCATCACTGTGGCAGAGATCAAAACGGATCACGGGATCCCAGACTGGTTTGGGTTGGAAGGGACCTTAAAGCCCACCCAGTGCCACCCCCTGCCATGGCAGGGACACCTCCCACTGTCCCAGGGGGCTCCAAGCCCCGTCCGGCCTGGCCTTGGACACTTCCTGGGATGGTGAACCCAGAACTGATGAATGATCCAGAGGAAGTGGGGGGTGATTCCAGCTCCTCAGAAAGGGAAAGCACAAATCCAGAGTGCTCTGAAGTGCAGTGAAACCCCTGCAGGTCCCAGAGTGTGGGGGCCACACAAATCCAGCTCTATCCTGTGGCGTTGGCCATGAGGGAGCCCAGGTGGGAGCTCCTCTGCAGCACATTGAGTTTTACATCCTCCCTGGAGGGCAGAACAGGCGCCAACAACCCTGAGCAGGGACCTGCAGCCATCCCAGGGCGATCAAATGTCAGGGCAGGGGAGCTGGTGACAGGGTGACAGAAACACCCGGGGCTGGAAGGACAGATAAAGGGACCTGGCGGCAGCAGAACAAGCAAAGGGCACTCGCTATCAGCAGCGGCGGGGCCGTGCCAGGATTGGAGCGGCCTGACCAGCTCGTCCCGTCCACACCGCTATTTTTAGCCGTGCTTGCTGATGCCTCTGTCACCGGTGCCTAAAATGGTCCCCGCTGAGCGCGCCCGGGGCCACCCCGCGCCGCCGAGGCCACCAAGGAAGCCGTGACTCGATGGAGCGTGTGCCGAGCCGCTCGCGGCCCCGCTGGGCTGGAGCCTCCCGAGCCAAGAGGCTGCTCCGAGCTGGGCCAGCTCCTCGGGAGATGCTCCAGGTTCGTGTGTAGGGCCTGGCCCCTCGCCAGGAGGAGTCGGTGGGGGACATGCACCCACCTTCCACCTCCCCAGAACTGGGAATCGTCCAGATCTTACTGGGAATCGTCACTGTCCCGTGGTGTTGGTCCTTCAGGGATGGCTCTGTGGGAACAGCTTCCACCCACGCCGGTGGGAATAACCCTTTGGCTACTGGGCTGGAGGAAAGAACTTGGAGCCACAGAGCAAACCCACCCTGCTCCCTGCTTGGAGATCTCCTTTTTAAAAAACGGCCTCGTTTCCCCAGCTCTGCCCAGACCAGCGAGCGACGGAGGCGGAGATCTCCCTGTCCTGGCGTTTTCCCATTCCTGCAGCCAAGGCTCCGTTACCAGGGCTGCACTTCAAAGCGCTGCTGGCAGCGCTGTGCCGGATGGGGCTGTGCCAGGATCCCCCCTGGGAGGAGAGCAGAGCGAAGGAGGGGGGGTCTCAGACCTCCTGGGGCTACAAGAGAGCTGGAGAGGGACTTTGGACAAGGGCATGGAGTGACAGGATGAGGGGGAATGGGTTTAAGCGGAGAAAAGGTGGATTTAGGTTGAATATTGGGAAGAAATTCTTCCCTCTGAAGGTGGTGAGGCCTTGGCACAGGTTGCCCGGAGAAGCTGCGGATGCCAGGGAGGATAAATGAGGGAAAATCTGCTCCGACTGCTCTGTGAGGGAGGCTTGGCTTCCCCGACCTGCGCTGACTTTTGGTGGGGATTGGAGCACGAGTGGCCAAGGCCGTGTGTGCTGGAGTCACACCCACCCTGGTGGGGCCGCGTCAGCCCCAGGAAAGGGGTGGGGAACATTTCTGTGGGGACAGGACGGGGACAGGGATGGGGACAGGGACAGCTGTGGTGCTGAGCAGGTGCCACGAGAGGGCGTGGAGGGCTCTGCGCTGCCGCCGGAGGTGACCGCTGGCCGCTGTCCCCCTCCTCGGTGTCCTTCGTGTGCCAACGTGCCCCAAGTGGCATCACCACCTTCCCCGGTGCCACCCGGTGCTCCTTCCCCTCGGCTGCGTGTTTGGGGAGTGTGACCGGGCATTTCTGCCTCAGCACAGCCCCGGGGGCCACCTGAGCCCCCAGACTGTCCCCAAGCCACCCCCCTGCGGGGTATGAGCAGCTGCTTGAAGCTCACCAAGCTGGGCATGCAGAGGTTTCCCTCAGTGCCAGTTCTGGCGTGGGACACACCTCCTTAAGTGCCATCTTTGTCACCCTGGGTGACCTGGCTGGGGGCTCTGGGGTCACCCCACGTGGCAGGGGTGGGGTGAAGGGGGCTCGTCCTGCTGGCTGCACAAACAGGCCCCGCTTCCTCGGCGGCCTCCTCCAGGTGCGGCTGGGAATCATTAGGAGCTCTCCGCGCCGGCCGAGTGTGGGAACTGGAAGAGAAAGCTGGAGAGAGGAGAGGCCTTCTTTCATCTCCCCACTCCCTCCTCCCCCCGCGTCTGCCAAGCCTGGCTTCCTTTTGAATCCTTTAGCTTGTGCCAAGCGAGGGAGAAGAGGAGGGGGGGAAGAAAGAAAAGGGAAGGGAAAGAAAAAAAAAAAAAGGCAACAACCACAGGAATGTGTCCAGGGATCTGGCTTCATTCAGGCTGCCGAGCCCTGAACACCCCGGCTCCACTCGGGGAGCTGCAGGGAGGGCGGCTGTGGCAGCAGTGGGAAAACAAACAGGGAAGTGGCATTTGAGCCACGGGTGTCACCACAGGGAGGGACAGAGGGTGGCAGGGAGGGGGACACATCCCCTGCCACGGCACCGGGGATTTCGGAGCACCCCAGGGTCAGGGGGCCACAAGCCCCACGGTGGGAGCAAAACTCCCAAGTGTGGGTGAATCCCGGGATGGGGACACGGTGCCCAGCCCATCCACATTCCATGCCCGTGTGCCAGCCCTGTCCCTCCCGGCGACGGCGACAGGGCCGCTGGCAGGGGGGCACGAGGGGAGCCGGGGAGCCTTTTCTCCGGCACATCGGGAGACGGATGGGTTTTGACTCGCTGCCGACTTTATTCCCAGCAAATTAATAATTTCCTCTCGTGGCAGCAGCGTTGGCCTGTGCGTGTGGCGCTGGTGGCTCCCTCTGCCCTCCCAGCCGCCTCTCCCCCCTCGCGGAGGGTCCGCGCTCAGCCTCGCTCCATCCCCGTGCGCAGCTGGGCTCCTTCCAGCTGCGCGGAGCTGGCGGATCCAGCCCAGCTGCGCCGGCCGCGGCCTCGGGAGCATCCCGGCGGGGCTGTGAGCTGATGCTGCGAGTGCCGGAGGTGGCGGGGGAGCGCCTTGGGTGGCGGCGAGGGCGGCGCAGCTCCAGGAAGGAGCTCCCGCTCCCTCTTGGCTTCGCAGCCGCTCTGGCAGCGCTCGGAGAAACGGGGGAAAAGCAGCGAGGGAGCCACCAGAACACGCCAGACTCTGTCCTGGGGCAGCTGCCGGACAATCCCAGCGCTGGATGGGAGCAGCGGCCACGCCAGCGGAGCGCCTGGCGTTAGCCTGGGGATGGGATGTGTCACCAGAGTCCTCGCAGGGCGCTCGCCGCTCCACCCCGTGTGCCCTGTGCATCCCATCCCGAGTGCTGTGCGCTCATTCCCAGCGCACGGAAGCCGTTCCCGGGGCTGTCCGTGTGTCCGGCCGCGGCACAGACACCTCTCCCGTGTGCGGGCACGCACTGTGGCACTCGGTATCGGCAGATCTGCTGGGAACGCCAGCCGTTCCCCCGGCAGCGATTGTGTTTTGTTCCTTATTTATATCCCCGGGGTGGTGCCACAGGTGGGCGATTGTTCCAGCTGACAGCCTGAAAGGCGAAGGAACAAGATTTAACTTCCTGCTATTCAATTGGAGAAAGTGAGCATTCAGCAGCAGCTGCTGGCTGCTGGCAGGAGCCGAACTCCAGGCGCGGTGGGCGCAGGGAAAGGCAGGAAGAGCTGCCCGATGCCGTGGGCACGGCGGGCTCCCCGAACCCCTGGCTGTCGCTGCTCTCCCCTGCTTTTGTTTTTTGAAAGGGGAATTGCCTGATCAAAGCAGCTCCGTGGAGCAGGAGTCGGATGAGGAGTGGCTGAGGGAGCTGGGGAAGGGCTCAGCCTGGAGAAAAGGAGCTCGGGGGGGACCTTCTGGCTCTGCACAACTCCCTGACAGGAGGGGGAAAGGAGGGGGCAGCCGGCGGTGGGTCGGGCTCTGCTTTCAGGGAACAGGGACAGGATGAGAGGAAACGGCATCAAGTTGTTCCAGGGCAAGTTTAGGTTGGATATTAGGAAAAAAATCTTCACTGAAAGGGTGGTCAGGCATTGGAACCGGCTGCCCAGGGCAGTGGAGGAATCACCATCCCTGCAAGTGTCCCAAACGCACGTGGATGTGGCACTCGGGGCACGGTTTGGTGGAGAGCACGGCTGTGGAGGTGCTGGGTTAATGGTCAGAGTCGATTTTAAGGGTCTTTTCCAACTTTAGTGACTCTGTGGGAAGCAGCAGCACGGAAAATAGCAGCGTGGGGTGGTGGGGGACACGCTGAGCGGGGAGAGGCCGTGCCAGGAGGGAGAGCCAGGAGCTGGCAGCGCCGGAGGGAGCGGCAGCACCGCGGCTTCCCCCGGGCCAGCCTCTGCCCTGAACTCTGCGTGATCCCTGACCCCGGGGCCTCTGCGACGGAGGGCTGGTGGCTTTGGAAGCCCTCTGGATGTGCACTTCCCCTGCTCTGTGCTGGAAGGGCCAGGGAATGATCCCTTCCCTGCTGACTGGGAGCCTCCCCGTCCCTGTTTCCCCACACAGTCTGCGCTCCCTCCCGAGGCCGGCGAGGGAGGAGGGAGTGTGAGCTCCTGAGGGCTCCGTGTTGGGAACAAACCTCTCTCCCTTTATCCCTCTGAGGCACCCAGGGCCTTGTGGAAACCCCTGCAGCACCCGGGGTGCAGTGAGGGCTCCGTGTGCCAAGAGCCCAAGGCCATCCCCGCTCCATTTCCTTCCCTGGCTCTTCCCCTCCTGGGGCCCATCCAACTGCAGGAGAGCTTCCCGCTGCCACCTCTCCCTGCCCCTTCCCTGTGCCATCTGTCCGCAGAACAGCCACAACCTCCCTGGTGGCGTCCGTGCTCGAGATCCTCCCGTGCACCTCTCAGCTCTCTGTTTTTAATCCGTCTGTTTCCACGGGCTCGGGCTGTGTTCCGAGCTGGTTTTGATCATCAGGGCTGCAGCAGGAATCCGTCTGGCACCGCTGCAGCGAGCCACACGCACGGGGAGAGCCTCACACGCCTACAGGCACGCCAGACCCAGCAGCTGCCTCGCCCTGCCCTGATCCGGGCTGAGCTCAGCACCTCGCACCAACACCGGGGCTCGAGGTGACACGGCCGCAGCCAAGGCAATCAGCAGCAATCAGCCCCTTCTGGGAACTCGCTGCAGAGGCTTCTCCGTGCGTGCCGGTGCTCTGGAAGAGGCGGGGGTCGCACTTGCCCAAGCACCGGCCGTGTCTGAGGAGCGCTCGGTGCCTCGTGTGGTTTCCATGAGGCTGGGAGGGCTCGGGGGTGACGTCTGTGAATGTTAAAGGCACTTGTGTACCCGAGCAGCGAAGGCACATGCTGTTATTGCCTCTGCAGTGCCATCTGGCCAGCAGCAGCGCAGCTAGAACCAGGGCTGTGTGCAGGAGAACATTTTACAACAGAAAGCAATTAACCGAATAAAGCCCTTTTTAAAATCCAGTAATTAAAAACAGTCCCTCCCCCTTGTTTTCCTTTTAAGCTGAAAGTTGCTGTTTACTCATTTGCTTTACAAAGTGTGCCTTGTTGTGGCTTCAGAAGAAATGAAAGTTTGAAGTGGTTAGAGAAGAAAGGCTTTGGGGCTGGTGCGTTCCAGGCAGGGCGGAGGGGCAGGGGCTCTCCAGCCCGGCTTGTTTGTATTTGTTCTTGTCTACTCACAAGATCGCTAAACACACATTTAACAAGTGGTGAAACTGTCTACCAGCCCGATCTCTCCCAGGGTTCATGAGAAGAGGCCTGGCACATTAGCATCGCTGGGGGAAGGGGAGGGGGAGGACAGGCCTTTTGAAGGGTTGGTGTTTTGGGGCTGAGCGAGGGAAGGGCTCCTGGCGCAGGCCAAGTCCCAAACAAAGGCACTGTGTTCCCCGGAGCCCCGGGGACCGGCCCCGGGGGAAGGCCAGGACCTTGCCTCACCAGCCACGGGTTTTCCCATCCCAGCTCCTCCCGTTCCTTAGCACGGCTGCAGCCCTGAGGCCATCGGAGTCCTTCCAGCAGCCAGAGATGGCAGCGGGGCTGGGGCTGGCACCTCCAGGGTGGGCTCATCCCTCGCTGAGAGCGAGAGCCGAGGGACCCAGGGCTGCAGAGGTCACGGGGACCATCCTGTGCCACAGCAGCTCACCTTGTCCCCAGCACCCTCACCCTGTCTGCATCACCCTCATCCTGTCTGTATCACCCTCACCTTGTCCCCATCACCCTCTCTGGATCTGAAACACCAGAGAGGAGCAGCCCAGTGAAGTGGCAGTAAGTCTTCAGTCCTGTCTATGTGGCCCCAGGGGAGCCCTGACCTCAGCTCGGGCTCCTGGACAAGCAGTGACCCCGTCTGTCGGCAGGGCTGGTGCAATATTAATTATCCCTCGTTGTGGCTTCTCTGTAACGCGAGTGCCCAGTGCAGCAGCACCATTGTGGGTGGGGAAACTGAGGCATATCCAGGGCCTCACCCACCGGTGGTGTCTGATGCTGATTCCAGAGCAGGATGGTGACCCTGTCCCTGGGGACACAGAGTGGCACACAAGGGGACAGCAGCACCTCCAGGGCGTCCCAACCGTGATCTCGGCAGGTGCAGCCTCCTGGAGCCCCATCCCACGGGATCTGCAGGGCTGAGCCGCATTCCCAGAGCCGCCGCGGGGCAAGAGGTGTGAGGACACAGCCAGCCCTGCCAGGGTGGTGAGGGCAGCGCCGAATTTCAGCTCCAGGATCTGCCCTGTCCCTGCCTGGGGAAGGGTGAGGCCACGGGTTTGTGGGAAAATGTTGTTTTTCCCTCCCCTGGACTGCCCGTAGCAGTCGGCTGGGCGGGCTCTGGGCTGCGTGGGCCGGGGAAGTGGGGGGGAGTTTGCAATTGTGGTGCCTCTGGCCTGGAGCAGAGCCACGGCAAACAATCCTCTGCTGGCCCTGCTCCAGATCTGACAAGCCACGGAGGTGATACCGCATTCGTACCTCCGTGCTTTCATCCCAAATCACCTCCTGAAAGCCCCGTTTGCGCTGAATCTGCTTAGCCACAGAGCCAGGCAGCCTGTCCACAGCCAGGGATCCTGCCCAGCATCCCTGTGAGGCCTCTGCTTTGGAAATCACAGCTGTGGCTCTGGCAGGCGGCGGTGGGACCTGAGGTTAGGAGGTGATGTTGACTGAAGATGTGCGGACAGGGCATTCCAGGCACGCACGGGGTTAAAGCAGAGGTGTCAGTTCACGGGGAGGTAACAGATAAGTCCCGCTCCCCGCTCCTCGGCTGCCTCTGGCTTTCCAGAAGCCTTGCCCTCCCTCCCACATTCCAGCTGCTGCAGCTTTTCACAGCTGGCCGCTCTCCTGGGACATTTCCCAGAGCTGGGAAGGCGGGAGGGGAGGGAGCAGCGTGGTCCCAGCGTGGGAGGGGGGTTGGTGGCTGGGCTGACCACCGCCCCTCCAGGGAAATTTAGTCTGGAGCCCTTCGTCCCCAGGACCGGCCTGGCACAGGCAAACCAAGGCAATCCCAGGTCCCTGGCAGGGATCCACCCGCAGTCCTGGCCTGGAGAGTTTTTCCTGCTGCAGGGAAGGGACATCAATCTTTGCAGCTCACTTATTCCTTGGCCTCTGAAGCAGGGTAGCCAATTAGTGCTGGGTGTGATGGATGGCTTAGCCCCGTCCTCGTGACACCCATCCTCTGGAAACTGTTCCCACCACGGAGAGGCACAGCCAGCAGGAGCAGGGGACAGCTCTCAGCAGCTCCTGAGTCCCAGAGGGTCTCACAGGGGTCCCGGGGACGGGGACAGGCATTGCAGCAATGCTTGCGGTCATTCCAGAGGAGAAACAGCCCCGAGCAGCATTGTTAATTCAGGGCTTGGGGAGAGATTTCCTCTGATAATTCCCTGGCTTGGCTGTGGCAAAGCTTGGAGCTCTCCAGGGAAGAGCAAATCAGCTCTGGGCAGAGGTTGGTCACCCACTGCTTGTGGCTCTGCTCTCGGGGTCACTGTACCGTGGGAATCGGCTGCAAAGAGGCCCAGTGAGAGGCCAGGAGGGGCAGAACCCCCATTTCTGAACCCCAATCCCCCCTTGCCTGCTGTGGGGAAGGTCTGGCTGCTCCCTCCCATGGGACATGGGTGACACTCCCAAAATCCAGCTCCCTCCACACAGCTAAACCTGTTTAATCCTTCCTTGTCATCTCCACTGAGCAGACCCAAGAGGGGGTCTCAGCAGGGTCTCTGCTCCATCTGGGGTGGCTCAGATGCCCCTCACAATCCCCCCTGGGATCCCTGGGGTCGATTATAAAAGACTCTCCAGGAGCACAGGCTGGAGGACGGATCCGATTACAGGAGAAGTGGGTTTCGGGGCCCCCGCTCTGTTCATAATGAAGTGTAATCCTAGAAAAACATGTTGCCAATTACACTTCAATTGAACCCAGATAATGATGCTTAGACAAGGCCCAGAAAAGATGGAGTCTGGGCAGTGAATTCCTTCCTAATGGAGAAGAAAAGTGTTCCTCTGTGGCAGGTCTGGGCTCCGCTCGGCTCAGGCTCGCTCTGATATGAGCAAGAGCCTGAAACAACCAATCTTGGGATCCCATTTAAATGGTTTTATCAGTGGAAAGAGTATTAATCTCTCAAAAACACATGTTTGTGGGAAGTTTGGTTTGGAGATGTATGTGTTTCTAACTGAAATCACTTTGCAAAGGGAGGAGGAGCGGGTCTCAAAACTGCTAAAATAACACTTTCCTAATTCTTCTGGTTCAAAGTAACCTTTCGTTTGGAAAATGTAAGCTAATAACAGCTCGGCTTCTTGACCACTTCTCATAGTGAAAACAAAACATCAGAATTAGAGAAACGAAGTGCCGTGACCTAAAGCAAAGGTTTTACTCGCTTTTTCAGTTTACAAACACTGCCGACACGTCAGTTTTCCACTCCAGCACAGGACGGCTGCTTCAGCTCCCTGCTGCTTCACTTCAGAAGGGGAGAACGATGGTTCAGCCCCAAAAACTGCTGGGGAGGGCCGTGTTTGGTCTCCTTGGTGTGCTGGGCTGGGGCAGGCGTGGGCGAAGGCCAGGCAGGAGCAGGGATTTGGCTTTTCCGGAGCTGCCAGGGAATCGCAGACAGCTCGGGGTTGGCGGGTGCAGCGTGGGTGAGCTGGCAGAGATGGCTGAGGGAGATCGGGAGCAGCCCAGGAGGCCACGGGAGACGGTGCTGGGGTGGCTTGGCTGGCCCGAGCAGAGCCGGGCTGTTATCGCCGCCGCGGTCTCTGCGAGAAGGGCTTTGGGAAACCCACGTGTTGCCAGATCTCAGCGCTGATCTTTTTTTTTTTTTTCCAAATAAAAGGCATTATTTTCGTACTGGGAACCTCCACTTCAGCGCTCTCCCTCCTCCCCTCTCTCTGTCTCTGTCTCTCTCTCCCACACGCACGAGTTTTTGCTGCCTTGGGGGATTTTAGCAGCGCAAGGCTCTGAAAAACAGATTCCTGCCTCCTTCCCGCAGGAGCAGGGAAGGGGAGATGCTCGCTGGATGCTGGGTCGTGGGTTAAACTTCCCAGCGTTGTGGAACCAGGCGAGGAAACAGCAATTCAGTGTTCCACAGCCTAAAGTTGGGCTTCGGCCGCTTTGTGTCACAGGGGAGGTGTCAAACGCCCTGGCAGGGGCAGAGATCCCGGCGGGACCTGTCCCGAGCGCGGTGCCACCGCTGCCACCCCGGCCCTCGGGGGTGATGAATCCCAGGCGAGGGCCCTTCCAGCGGCGTCCTCAAACAGCACCGCGCTCCCGACGAGCTGGTTTCCATCTGAATCACGAGCCTGCGAAGTGCCTGCGCCGCGCGGAGCCGGGCAGACATGTGTGTGCGTGTGGGGCTGGATGTTGATTTTTCCCTGAAACAACTCAAGGCTTTATCAGTCCCATCTCTTTCCCACGGTTTTCTGTTGCCAGTGAGGTCACTGGTCCCTTTAAACTGGGGCTGAGGCCAATGTGCAGCGGGTGGAAGGGGGGCCGTGGGCAGGAGGGGGGGACATGAGACGGTTCACACAGACTGTTCCTTTTACAGGAAGACTTGGGATTGCGACCAGCGAGCGGGAGGAGGCGAGGGGGGGCCCTGGGAACCGGGGAGCGCCGGCGCGGCCGCGTAATCCGTCACTCCCGGGAGATGGTGGCTCATTAACCCATTACCCGGGAGGTGGGGACGTGCCGGGAGGGAGCCAGCAAGGAGAGCCGGGGGTGGGAGAGGCAGAGCGGGCAGGGGAGGAGCCGTGCGGGGCCGGAGCGGCGGAGCCCGGGCAGGGACAGCACTGCCCCGAGCACGGCGGGCAGCGACGGCGGCGGCCACCGGGGCCACGCGTGGGGCAACCTCGGCGAGCGCAGCGGCCTCTCCCCGCGCCAGCATGAAGCGGCTCTGCGAGGAGAGCTCGTCCGACACCGAGTCTGACGGCACCATCGACGTGGGCCGGGAGGAGGAGTACAGGTGAGGGCAGGCTCCGTCCCACGCGGGGTTTTGGGGTCCCGGCACCGCTCCCCGCCAGCTGCTCGGGGCGGCAGCGCCCGGTGCCCGCCGGGGCACGGCACGGGAGGGCACCGGGGCCGCCACGGCTGCACCGGGACGCGGCACGGGAGGGCACCGGGGCTGTCACCGTCACACCGGGAGTCCCTCGCACCTCGCTTAACCCCTCGGGGACCGGCAGGATGAGCCCAGAGTGCCGGCCAGGGCTGGCGCTGGCGATGGGGCTGCCCCGCAAGGAAACTGGAGTGGCCACACAAGTGTTAAAGCTGTGTTAGGAGCTTCGGGAGAATCCCGTTAAAGCCAGCGCGGTGGCCTTCTCCTGCCAGGTGGAAGAAGGGCAGCAGGAGCCCCGTTTGCTGGCAAATCTCTGCACCCCGAGATGGGGCAGCCCCCCAAGAGCAGAGGCACCCACAGCCCTGCGCTCCCGGCAGTCCGAGGGCTCTCGGGGAATGTGGAAGAAACCGGGAGGTTTTGCATGAGAAAAACGCTTCTGCTCTGCTGATGCATTCGCAACGCACCAGCTGGGGCTGGGATGTGTTCGGGAGGGAGCCCGGGCAGGGAAGAGTTCACAGGCTCTGTTCGCAGGCTCTGTTCCACTTTCAGCTTTGCTGTTTGTGAGGGAATGGTGAGGACAGGAGCCGTGTGTGGTTCCCCTCAGGCGTCCCCGGGCATCCCCAGCGCCGCTGGCAGCCCGGGTTCCCAGGCTGGGTCAGCCCTCCCAGGCTCCGAGGGTGCAGACGGCGCAGGGGATGAAGGAAAGGCTCTGTTATTTGTTCCCATCCAAAAATCAGCTGCTTTTGAACTCTTGTTTCAGCAGCCAAGTGTCCCCCCCTCCCTCCGCGTCCAGCGAGGCCTTGGATTAATTCATTCCCTCCTGCTCTTTGGTATCCTGAGCAGAGGAACTGCCTGGCTGGTGCCAAGCTCAGGTTCTCGTGGGACTAAATTCATGAATCTGCTTCTGATACAGCCGCAGCAGAGTCGGGCACGTCTGACACAAAATGTCCTGCAGAAATTCCCTGAGCCCTGATGCAGTTTCCAAGTGCATCAATATTTAAGCTTTTTTCCTGCTGCAGGTGAAATATTCCCACCTCTTCACACCGGTGCAGCACTGAGTCCAGAGTACCCTGAGGAATAAAATATTGGAATTGCCACAATATTTTATTTCAGTGACCAGTAATGATGAACTTTTAATCTCTCTCTGGTGGTGCTAATGTGTTTGTCTTCTGGAGCCGGTGGCAGAAGCAGGCTGGCTGTGATCTGGTGATATTTGTATAGGTGGATGTTGTTCCTCATGCCACGCAAATCTATGGCCAAAAGAGCTGTTCCTGCCCTGCTGAGGTTACACCCCAAGTAATGCCATCCTGCATGGGATGCTGGCGGATCCAGAAAAATCAAATACTTCCAGGTGGGGAGTGAGGAGGAGTGATTAGAGCAGAGGGAGGCTGCCTGGCTGGGGTTCCCAGGCCATTACCCATCGGTTGAGTGGTTTGGGCAAACCAGTTTCCCTGTAGTGAGGGGATGAGTCACGCCGGGTGTGAGGCTTGGATCCGTGCGTGGAGCAAGTTTAGGCTCCGGGGTCACTGCAGAAGTGCAAGACCTGCTCAGTTCACAGCCAAAGCTGTGCTGTGAATGATAAAACCAAGCAAAGAGCAATGCAGAAATTTTAATCCCCGGAGAATATACTCACGCTATCTTTTATGTGGTTCAAATCCATCAGACGTATTTTTAAAATACATTTTGCAGTGAGGTGGGTGTTGAAATCCACATCTGGAACCGCAGCTCACAAAGAGCAATGCCTGCAGACCGCTCTGCAAAGAGAGTTTCAAAAACCACTGCTCTTCTTTGGGTGCCTACCTTGCATTTCCAGGTGAATTCAGCACCTGCTCCCTGCACCTAAAACACCCCGGTGTCCGTGCAGAGCCCATTTTCTCATCAGAATTGCTCATTCTGTGCATGTCTGTGTGGCTGGCGCCGCGTGTTGGCACTTGTGGAGCCAGCCAGCACCTCTGCCCAGAGAGAGCCCACCCAGCAGACATTCAAATAGGGGACCTGTATGGAGAGGAGCAGAGCAGGCAGTAGAAGAACGTGTTATTGTGCAAAACCACTTCTGAAAGCGCCTGGCTTGGGCCTATTTTTAATAGGCTGAGTTGGGTCTAGTTTTCTGCTGGCTGCAGACAGCACTGTCTGTGCAGGAAAATCCTTAATAGACTCCTATTAAAATGCTTCGTCCAACTGAAAAACATTTGGACTGGGGCAAACCCAAGTGCCCCTTTTCCAGATTTGGGTGTCTGACACGAGCCGAGGTCCCTCCGGCTGGGCTGGCCGGGATTGCAGACGAGTTCACGTCCCTGCACCGCCTTTCGTAAGGCTCACAAACAGCCCTGAGCCAGCTGCACTTCCCAGAGGGACAAACCCTGCTTGGGGGAGGTGGGAGGTGGCCCAGCCAGCCTCGTCCCCCTCCTCAGCCACGGGGTCTTGCTCCAGGGAGTTTCCCACGGAGGAAACTTCACCTCCCTGGAGGCCTGAGGGTTGAACTTTGCCTCCCTCTGCGTGTCTGGTGCTGACCTTTGGTGTCTTTACCCTGGCGGGCACGGGGTGGTTTGTGGGGCCCTCTTCCTTAGCCTGTCCCCACGATGTCCCTCGTCCCCTGAGCAGAGCTGTGAGCCAGCAGGAGGGTCCCTGCTCTGTCACCTCCTGCCCAGCTCCTGGCCCCTCTCTGAAGGGTTCAGGGGTGTCCGTGCGTTCAGAACGTCCCAGCCCACCCCAAAAATTGTGGTTTGGGAAGCGACTCTCCGGGAAGCCCTCAGAAACCACATAAGTGCCGCCGCTGGCCTCACCCTGAGGAGCAGCCAGCCCTCCCTGGGTGGGAGCTGGGATCCCTGGAGCTCAGAGCCCTCCTGCTATCGCGGCTCCGAGATGCAAAGCCCTGCAGACAGGGCAGGCTCAGACACGAGAAACGGGAGGTTCACACATGGAGGGAAAAGGCCATGACTCCAGAGCTGGGATCGCTGCTTTTCCAGCCCCGTGGAGATGCCATCGCAGCTTGGGATTGAGGAATTGTGGCTGAGAGCGGATGGAGAGTTTGGTGCAGAAATCTGTCCCAGGCTGGTGGGAGATTCTCGGAGGAGAGAGAGTGGGATTCAAGTCTCTGCTTGGCTGCCCATCCCCAATTCCTGAGCTCTGTGTTGTGGGTAAAAATGAGATGGGAACCACAAATGACATTTTTTGGGGGGGGTGGGGGGAGGAAAATGCAGATGGCAAACGTGTGTAGAACATATGTGCAACAGAGGTTTCTCTCCAGCCAGGGCTAGAAATGATCCCCTCTGCTTCCTTTCCAGCCACGTCTCCAGGTCTGTGTCTCCCACTACGACATCTCAGATACAAGCCAGGAAGAAGAGGAGAGGGGTGAGTGTTCTTTATGATGACCAGGACAGCTGTGTCCCCTAGTCAGGCTGGCCCTGTGTGCCCAGGATGTCCCCCTGTGTGCCCGGGATGTCCCCCTGTGTGCCCAGGATGTCCCCCTGTGGGCACTGGGGGGGGTGTTGGCCCGTCCTTATTGTGAGGACACCATGCAACATCACCTTTACACCCCTCCTACTCCACCTCCTGCAGAATCCTCCCCAAAGCCAATTTTTTTGGCAGAGGTTTGCCCTCAATTCTGGCAGAAAAGGGGAGAGCAATTTCACCCGGGGTTACCACACCGGTTCACATTTCTTCGCTCAACTTTTGCACCCCGAAACATCCACATCCATGGTCCCTCCAAAGCCCCTGGAGGGCTTTAGATCCGTGAGCTGTGGCTGTTAAATGACTGTGGTTTCTTCTTTCCACCTGGGAATCTCCACAGATCATCGAGAAGCGGCGCCGTGACCGCATCAACAGCAGCCTCTCGGAGCTGCGGCGCCTGGTGCCCACGGCCTTTGAGAAGCAGGTGTGTGTTTTGTGTGGGTGTTTGTGTGGGTGTGTTTGTGTGTGTGAGCCCCCCGTGCCCTCCCGTGAGGGCTGCAGGGTTTGGGGTGCAGCCCCCAGAGTGAGGAAGCCTGGAGCAGGGCTATGCCTTTCTCATTATCCTCACTCCAGGGAGTGAGTAGGTGGTGGAGATGGGGTGGTGGAATGATATTAGCAAATATTCAGGAGCCCTAGGGAGGATAAATTCAATCAAGGAAGAGTTTTGCAGATATAAGGAAGCGCAGGAGTAGGGATTTTTCAGTCTACATCGGGAAGGAGCTTTTTTCTGCTCACTTGATGTGGAAAACAGAGCCCTGGTGGATGCCCTGCACTGTTCTGAGCACTCCTGGGATTCAGGGAGGCTTCAGGGAGGAAAACATTGGTCAGACCCTGGCTCCTGAGAGGCACAAAGCCCTGGACCATAAAATGACAAATGGCTTTTTCTTTCTGCTCCCAACACAGGGGTCTTCCAAGCTGGAGAAGGCAGAAATCCTACAAATGACAGTGGATCACTTAAAAATGCTTCACGCCACAGGAGGAACAGGTGAGAACTGCTCTTACGAGCACACGGGTGAGGTGAAGGTGGAAACCTGGAAGGAAAATTCCCCATCAGCAGCAGCAGTGAGCTGCCTCCAGCCAGCCCTGCCTGCTTCCCAAGGGAAATATTTTTTGAGGGAGGGCAGATGGACATTTTCCTACAGATGGGTCAGCATCCCATGCATCCATTTGGGAGACTGGGGTGTGTGGGATGGTGAGCCCCACACTTGGTGGCACATCCCCTGCTAAAGGCTGTTTTGCCAGAGACTCATTTATTCCAGCTCAGAAACGGAGCGTGCTTCCAGAAAAACCATATTAAACTCTTTACCTCCTCCCTGGGATACATTTCCTGTGGAGGCTGAATTCTGCATGAGGACTCTGCAAATAAACAAGGCTTTTTTTCCCTTTCTGTTCTTTTTTTTTCTTTTTTTTTTTTTTTTTGGTGTGTGTCTCTTGGTTTTTATAAGAAGAGAGAGGGAGCCCTGTGCAAAATTCAACAAAGGTCTTATTTGTACTGAGACCTCAGTACAGACCCTCTGACCTGTTCCAGTTAATAGGATGGAGATCACAGCTCCAGTAAAGAAGCCTCTGGCTTGCTTACCACCCAGTTTTGGCTTGCTGGGGACATTGCTGGCATCCAGGCTTTGGTTCAGGGCTGTAACTTGGTCTGGAACATTTGTTTAGATATTCAGTTTGACTGCACTGCAACAAAGGGCCGTATTGTCACGAGAGACCCCGTCAAGCACAGTGGTCCAGTGCTTCACTGTGCTGTGACATTCTCTGCTTTATTGCTTATGGTCTCATGAAGCTGCAAGTTGGGAGCAGAAGCCTGAAAATCAGCCGTTGGTTGCTGATTTCTGTGGCTTTGAGCTTTCTCGGCCCAGCTGTTTCGCTTCTGCCACTGCCCTGTGACGTTGGTTTAAAGGGAGTGTAAATTCTGGGAGCCAGGCAGAGGTCAGTGGTGCTGTGCTGTGCATTGAGGAGACACTGTCCTGCCTGGAATGGCCCATTTGGAAAGGCAGCCCCATCCCAGTGCCCATCGAGCCCACAGCCGTGTCCCCAGCAGTGATAACCGATAGAATCCGATAGGAAAGAGTTCTTCGTTCCTGAGCCCAGCTAATGAAACCTCTTCCTGGTCTCACACGGAGTGAGAGGTTCCCTGACCCCGGCGGGTTTATCCCGCTGAGATAACCGCAGACGCCGCTCTCACGCACGCAAACGTCCGGTCCCTCGGGACACCCACTTGGCCGCCTGCTTCAGGAATATCACACGGCAGCAAAGTGCCTCAAGTGAAATACACAGTGCGCTAGAGAGGGTAGTGAAATCCCAGTGCATTCCTGAGCTCTGCACGGCCTGACTGTCACCCGTGTCCTCTCCCTCCAGGCTTCCTGGATGCCCGGGCTCTGGCTGTGGATTACAGAAGCATCGGCTTCCGCGAGTGCCTCACCGAAGTTGTCAGGTACCTGGGCATCCTCGAGGGCCAGAACGCCGCCGACCCCATCCGGCTGCGACTCCTCTCCCACCTCAATAATTACGTGGCGGAAATGGAGCCTTCGCCCGTGGCCACGTCCCTGCTGCCCATCCAGACCTGGCCGTGGTCCTTCCTGCACGGCCCTGTGCAGATCCCCAGGAGGGAGGCTGCTCCCGCTCCGCTTGTTTTGACTGCATCCTCCTTGGCCTACCCCAGCCCCGCGGTGAGGCCGGCTCCGCTCCGCCGCCTCCCCGGTGAGATGCTGCCGTCCCGCCGGAGCTTCCTGGCCGGCAGGATGGGCTCCTCCAGCCGCAGGGCCCGGGGCGCCGGCTCGGCCGCAGCTGTGGCAGCCGTGCCCAGGATGCCGTCACCAGCGGGAGCACCGAGAGAGGGCTCATCCAAGAGCAGCCAAATCACCACATTCCTCTTCTCCCCAGCCTCTGCCGGCATCCCTGTGCCGCCAGCTTACGCGGCACCTCCCGGCTTGGGCGCTGCCGTGCAGGGACCCGGGATCAGGGTTGGGACATCCAGGATCTGCCGCTCCTGGGCGACTGAAATCGGGGCTTTCTGACCCTGCCTCCCCCTCCGGAGATAGGAGTTCTTCAGCGCTCGTCGCCCACAGGGCTGAGAACAAACTCGGTTGAAAAGCACCATTCCTGCTTTGCAGAAGCCAAGGATCCATAGAGAAAATTCTCTCTGCTCTTCCCTCCCTCCTCGCACCGCCCTCCTCGCCTCGCCATCGCACGTCCTCTCCCTCGTGACGCCTGCAAATGTAAATCACATCCAATTCCATGCACTTGTCTGCACGAGGCCCTGCTCCAGACCCTTCTGGCTACCAGGGAGGGGGCACACGCAGACCCCAACCCCGTTCCTCCTCCAGCAAACCCCTCTGCAGAACCCAGCGTTGCTTTCCTTTGGAAAACAGCCAGCCTTGAAACACTGTCTTTATTCCCCTGGGGACTCGGAGCTGCCAGCCAGACTCGCTCCTGCTGATTCCCTGCGACGCCTCCCTCAGCTGCAGCACCTAATTTTGGTGTGGTGGGATGGACACAGCTCACCCCCCCGTGCCCAGCGCTGCTGGCACCCACAAGGCAGGCTCCTGCCCCCCTCCAGCTCCCTGCCTGCTAATCCCTGCGCTTTCCTCTCCGCATTACCAGCTTTTCCCACTTATGTGCCCTTAAGGTGGAGAGAGGCAGCGGCTTAGCAGGGCTGGTTCTCACAGCCCGGCTGAAATCCCGTCGTGGCTGCAGGGCCTGTGCTGGGTTCCCGGCACAAACCCCGCTGGAGCAGCCGGCCAGGCTGCCCCTGCCCCGCACCGAGGTGTGAAGAGGCCAGACAGAGGATTTCAAAGGGACGCCTGTCACCAAGGGGAAGGCTCTGACTGCCAAAGTGAGAAGAAAATGACTTTCCCTCTGCCAGTCTCCCTGCTGGAGCTGTCTCTCCTCCACCCCCTGCGGAACAGCCGTGACTGCAAAGAGGGAAAATGGGTTGGAGCAGCCTGAATTTGAAGTGCCTCCCTCGTACTCCCTGAGCCCAGCATCTCTCACCCTGCCCTCCCACAATGTCTCTGTTTTCTTTCTCCAGCACCGTGTTTGGGTCTCACACCTCTCATCCCCCACCCTGGGCCGGGACCAAAACCCACTGAGGTGTCACTGCACTTGTCCTGAGTCCCGAGAGCTCTCCCTGCCTTGCCCTGTGTGTCCCTAGATGACTGACACAGCAGATTATTCCTCTGCTCCTCCAGCTGGCCTCCCCTCCTCTCTTCCTTGGGCAGAAAGAACAGAAACTTGAATCTTTCAAGTCACTCTGGCCCTCTGTCACGTCCTGTGGTCTCCCAGTGCTCGCCCTCACCTGAACAGCCCCTGCTCCCTGCATTTGTGCCTTGACTTGCTGGGATACACGTGCAGAATACCCTGGGCCCAGCTGCATGCCCACCCCTGGCCCACCTCTACAGCACTGTGACACGGAAAGGGAGAAAATGTCAGTGCAAAGACAGGTGAAAAAAGAGGGAGAAGATCTCTTTTGAATGGGAGAAACTCTTCCCATGCCTCAGGTCAGAGGTGCAGCCGGCTGGGCTGTGTGGATGAGGTGTTGTTTTCCTTCCTGCAGATGGTATCTGCCATGTGCATGTCAATGTATGTATCTGCCATTGTTTGGCAAGTCAGTCCCTCCCAGTCGTTTTGATGGAAAGTCATCGCACTTAACACAGAAATGCCTCTGCTACTTCTCACCCTTGTCCTCAAGTGCCAGGATCAGCCAGGAACAACATATTCCCTTTTAATAAAGTCACAGGAGCGAGAGCCTCCTGGACCCTGGCTGTTCCTGCAGCTGGTTTGTGCACTACAGCTCATGGCCTCACTTTACACTCTTAGATTCACGAGCTGTGACATCAGCAAAGGTGTCAAATAAAGTCTTTCAAACCCCTGTCCTGGTTGTGAAATGTTAAGTGTTGAAGTGAATCCGATCTGCTCATCCAGCCTGCCTGGATCGTGGAAGAGACCTGTGAAGGTCATCGACAAGTAGTTTTGTGGCAGGTTTTGATTCCTGAAAAGCTTCAAAAAAAGGTAAGATGCAGCTTTTAAGGTGACAACCCCTGTGATTGTTTTACAGCTCTTGGTCATTCTGGCCCCAAAACTTTTTACTTTGGAAAATGAGTCAAAATCAGCTGGGTATTCACCAAGGCTTGCCCTGAGATTGGCAATAATCCATCACTCGAGAAGAAATTGTTTCATTTAGGGTCTACAAAAATGTCAGGGAACAGACGGGGTCCGGCAGAGCCTTGCAGCCAGACTCTGAGGGCTCGCCTTGGTCTCCTGACCCTTTGCAGCCAGGACCAGAATAACCTCTGTGGCATCTCGCTGTCGGGAAACGCTTTGGACTAAACAAAGAGCCACAGCTGAGAGCCTGTCTCTGTTTTGAGGAAAAGACCAGTAAATGATCCCTCTCGTGAAAGATGCTTGGGAGAATTTTACTGGGGAATGGTGGGAATTCAACTTCCTTTCCCATAACTCCTTCTCGCTGCAGAATGCCTTTCAAAACCGCCCATAAATCCCTTCCTTAAGTGCTGTGCGGGGAATTGCTGGAAGGGAGCAACTGCAGCTGTGATGGAGTAATGCAGCATCCGTCTGGAAGCGGGGAGAAACTTCAAGAGCAATAATAGGGCTATTGATGACGGCTCGTCCCGCTGGTGCCGGGGCTGCCCTGACCCGGCTGGAGGCGGCGGTGGGAGCTCAGTGCTCTGGTGTGGCCTCGGCCAGAGAGAAGAACCAAATTCCCCTCCGTGGGAGGCAGGCACACAAACCGGCCCCGCGGGCTACAGTGGTAAAACAAAACAGAGACAGTGGAAAAAAAACACTTCCTGATCTCCTCGGATCAAACGGGAGCCGGCGCGGGTGGAAGGGCATCGGTTCAGGCCCGTGGGGTTTTCTCCCCACGGCAACACGGTGATTATAGAGCGGCAGTTTGGGATTGCAGCTTCATTTTGGTTTTTTTTTCCCAGCGTTTTCTTTAGCCTAAACGTCTCCTCTAATACATCCTGGCAACTTTTGATCTACCCTGCAGGGGAAATCCCCGAACTCTCCGTGCACTCCCTTCATCCTTGTTCTTCAGGCAAAAAAAAAAAATCCTGATGAAGAGGCCTGTGGGAAGGCGTGGGCTGGGGCTGCTGGGTGGCACAGCAGTTTAAACAAGGCTCCCACCCCGACATGGCTGGAACAAAACAGCTCCTGACAAACGAGCCTTGGAGGGGCCAGGGACACTCCCAGGCCGTGGGAGCTTTGCTCTGCAGCAGGTGCTCCAGGAGGGAGCCCTGCTCTCCCGAATTCCCCTGCATGGGAACTGCTGCTTATCTCAGTTGTGCTGCTGCCTGCCCTGGGTGAAATGTTCTCCCTCCTTGCTGCTCGTGGAGCAATCCCGCCCTGCCATCTGCTGGTGAAATCCCAAAGCCGAGGAGGAGAAACCCTAAACCGGGGGCAGCATTTGGCTGAAAACCTGCCATCTGTGCTGGGCATCGGGTGATCTTTTATGGTGGCCATCAGCGACTGAGGCACAGCTCGGACACACGGCAGCAGAGCAGCTTGGGAGGCCTCTGGATGATGGATGGGTCACCCACCAGCACCACCGATGGGGATGGATTGGCAAGATAAAGCCATTAACAGATGTCACCTCTGCTCCAGGCGCTGCTGAAAGTCCTGAGAGGGCCAGCTGGGAGGGTCTCAGGTATCGCTGGCCACCAGGAGCAGCTGTATTTGTGTGTTGAGGGCACTGAGAGCAGCGGGGTCCCTGGGGCAGTTTTGGACCCCCAGCCTGTCAGTCGGTGTGGGGCATTGAAAAGGATCGAGGAGCAGGACACAGGACTGTGGCTGTCTGCACCGAGTCCCCTGGGAGGGAACACAAATGTCACTAAATATGTTTCAAATCAAAGCCGTTCGCAGCGTAGCCACAGCGGCTGCTGCAGCCAAAGGGCGTTTTATGTGGAAACGTGTTCTTGGAGCCGGGCTGTGTTTTGACTTTAGCTGTCAAAGCAGGAGCTGAACGCTTCCACAGCAAGACGCCTGTGTCAGTCCATGGTTTCCCAGCGGAGGAGGTGCCAGCTGTGAAGGACCAAGCACACAACAGTGGCAGGCATGATCCCACCAGTGCAGCCTCGCAGCACCATCAGCTGTTGGGAGAATGATGAGAGCAGGAGGAGGATGATTTGTGCCATTTGTGTTTTTCAAGACAGAAAATACTGCAAATCATGACCATTTGCTTTGCTATTTTTACCTTTATTCTGCTACTCTTGATTATTCCACTGTAGTGAAGGGGTAGATATCATATCCCATTTTTATGACAGCACTGTATCCCACTTTTAAAGCAAATTAAAGGCAATTTAATGCAGGATTGAAAAGCTACAATGCCCAGCTCACCAGCCTCTACAGACTATCTTAGTCCCCCTTAACAGGACATCCCCAGAGCCTGAAGGTCACTGATGAATCACTGAATCCTGCACTGCCGTGTCCTCACGCTCCGCTGAAGATGCTGGAAATAGATAATTACGGGTCTCCCTGGAGCTGATCGCGTGAGCGTGAAGCCATGGGGCAGCAGCAGAGGGGGGTGAGTCCCTCTCCCATCCCAGCAGCTTTCTGCTGCATTCGGAGTTGTCCAAGCCTCACCCTGGGAAGGGGGACAGACAGCTCGCTTCCATGGGCAGACATCGGGACCCTTGGTCCCGCTCCAGGGCAGCCGGCGGTGGGAGCTGGCACAGAGCCGGGGCTGCCGCAGGAACTCGCACTTATTTGCGGAAAAATTATGCTCCGAAGAGGAGGAGGAGGTTGTGGGAACAGCTCCAGCTCCAACCACTCCTCATCCCGCTGCCAGCGACACCTCCAAAACCAGAGCTCGGAGCAGTGAGAAAAATGATCCCACAGGAATTGTTTGCTCTCCTGGTGCATTCCTCTGCTCCTTGCCCTGGTCCCAACCCCATGGCCCCACTCTTCCCAGGATGTTTCCCTGGGTTTTTTGTGTTTTAGGGTGGGACTGAGCTGCCCCGTGAGATATCCACACATGGAGGATGGGGTGGGAGAGAAAACAACCCCAAAAACCCTTCTGGGTGGTGTTGCTGTGGATCCATCTCCCTGACAGATGCCCACAGGGGATATTTTGTCCCTAAATCTGTCCACATCTTGAGGTGAAACTTGTGTTTTAGTTTATGGCTGTTGCTCCTCTCTGGGCACCACTGAACAGTCTGGCTCCATTCTCTGACACCCTTTGGGGATATTTTATGGATTGATGGGATCCCCCCTCTCAGCCTCCCCCTCTCCAGACTGACCAGGCCCGGCTCCCGCTGTGTCTCCTCATGAGGGAGATGCTGCAGACCCCAAATCATCTTTGTGACCTCTGCTGGACCCTCTCCAGCAGCTCCTTGCCTTTATTGTTATTTATCCTGAGGGCAAGCAGGCACCGCTGCCCAGCTCCCACTCTCTGGCCTCATGAGGGAGATGCTCCTCCAAATCATCTCTGTGACCTCTGCTGGACCCTCTCCAGCACCTCCTCGCCTTTATTGTTCTGAGGGCGAGCAGGCACCGCTTACAACTAACAAAAACAACAACAACAAAAAAAAACTAATCAGCGAAGCGCCACCACGGTTAAACTTTTAACAATTCCCCACACACGGGGCCGTCCCCCTGTGGCGGCCCCGAAATGGCGGGAGGCGGGCGGGCGCTTTCCGCGGTCCTCCCGCTCGCTGGGGAGCGCTGCCCGCGGCTCGGGGCGCTCCGGGCCCGGTCCGGCCGCCTCCTCCCGGCGGCTCCGCGGCCCACTCGCGCCGCCNGCGGGGGCCGCTCCCTGCCCGGCCCTGCTCGCCCTCAGGCCGCCGCGTGCGGGCTGCCGCGCCGCCACAGCCGCGCCGGTTTATTTATAATACCGTTAGGCTATCTTAGCCGAGGTGATATTAAAGGGAATAGTTGTGTTAATGCGTGTTGGAGCTTTAATGTTTTTGTTTTTGTTTTTTTTTTTATTTCCTCAGACAATCAACGGGCCGCCGCTCTGCAGAATCTGGGCTAAATCGAAGCAAAAAAGAAAATAAGAGACGTGGGTTTTAGGAGGTTTTTGCTTCGGAGCTGACGGGAAAAGCGCTCGGGAGCCGGCGTATGAATTTTGAGGCGTCTCATCCGATCCCTGCTCTCCAGGAGGTTTAAGTTTGGGGTGGTTTTGCTGATTTTTCGAGCTTGCACAACCCTCTCGGCTGCTCCGTGTCCTGGTGCCCGCCCTCCCTCCAGCCCCCCAGTCCCAAGCTTCTGCAAGCCGCAGCTTAGGCATTAACTAAGAGTTTGAGCGTTCCCCCAGAATTAATATTTATAAGAAGCGTGACGAGAGACCCCCAAGTGCAAAACCCCAGTGGTTTGGGAGCGCCGAGGGGAAGATGAACACGGCCGCCAGCAGTTACCCCATGGCCTCGCTGTACGTGGGGGACCTGCACCCCGATATCACCGAGGCCATGCTCTACGAGAAGTTCAGCCCCGCCGGGCCCGTGCTGTCCATTCGGGTCTGCAGGGATATGATCACCCGCCGCTCCCTGGGCTACGCCTACGTCAACTTCCAGCAGCCTGCAGATGGTAAGTGGCAATTGCAACCACGTCCATGGCTTATTTTTTCCTTCATTTTTCCTCGTTTTCCCCCGTTTCCCCCCGCTAATTCACGTGTTGCCATGCAGCTGCCTACCACAGTGTAATAGGCTCAGTCATCCCTTTCTAGTGATTGCCACAGGAATATTTTTTGCTGCTTGGTGTCTACAGAATGCTCTGCAAACGCACATCTTGGTAACATCTCTTCTAGACATGCCTGTTTCTCTCACTGATACCAAATTTTGGAGATTTGTTCCTCGTAGAAGAAAATAATCCCCGCTGTGTTTCCCTTCATTTTGGGGTAGTTTGGGGCTCTTTCTGTGGGTATTTGTGCAGCCAGTCCTAGCAGAGAAAGTTCAGGGTAGTCAGCTCTGGTTGAATGCTCAGTTAAGTGACTGATCCCGTGGCTGCTCCGCACACTCCCACTTTTATAAATTCAATATCTGCTGCAGCTGGATGGGCCTCCCAGTTTGGGAAGTGGCGTTCTTGCTTTAAAGTGAAATAAAATGCTTTATTCAATGTGTGGAAATCCAGATTGTCACATGTGCAGAAGCCACATTGCTTTGCTCTTGCCAGACTCTCCTTTTGCTCACACTTTGTTTCCTGCTCAAAAGCCAGGTGTTCCAGAGCTGAAGCAGCACGTGAAAGATGGGGCAGGAGAGGTCATTTTGGAACACGTCTTTTCTGGAAGGAAAATGGGTCAGCGTTTTCTGCCCCAGTTTTCAGAGCTTTGCTGCTGACTGCTGCAGGTTTATTGCTCCGTGCTGGGGTTTAACAGCATCTCTGTGTGATAGAGGCATCCAAGTAGAGATGGGAGTGAGCTTTTCCCTTGAATTCAGAATAAGTTTACAACAGCACACACCTCAACAACAAGTAAACTTTCCTGTAGCCTGTAGTAGGTTTTCCTACTTTACATTTTTGCAGAGCTTCTGTCCTCTCTCAGATTTTCTTCTGTTGCCCTTTCCTTGGGACACAGACTGATCTGATTGATCACTTTTGATCCTTTCCCTTGCCATGCTGATTAAAAGCTGAGTTGTACCCCACTCCATAATTCCTCGTTCGTGGCACTCTCAAAAAAGCTTTTTTTGTGCAGTGTTTTTGTGTTTCAAAGCTTCTCAGCAATAAGGAAAGAACCTGCGAGCCTGCGTTTGTGGTCCTGTCCTGCTCTGTTGAACCTGTCTGCCCTGAGTGCCTCAAAACCACCTTGGTACCTTTATGTGCTGAACAAAGTTATCCCAGCTCACCTGCCTTGTCCAGGCTCTGATCTCATTTTGCAGGATGAGAGAAATAAAAACAAGCAGCAGAAACAAAGCCAGGAAGGAACTCAGAGCTCGTGTTAAATAAATTTTGGGGAGATGGGGTGCAGAAGTGCAGATAAAGTTCTCTGAAAACAGAGAAGATTTGATGTCAGCAGGGATCAGTGGCTGGTCCCATGTGCTTTAGCAGAAACATTCTGCACCTCGTAGAAATGGGGGTATTCCCAACATATTCCAAGGTAATCTTTTATGGTAATAAATAGGCAGGAATTTAGGGGGAGGTTGCACCATTCTGGGCTGCTGGGGAGGCAGCAGACATTTTAGGAAGCTCCTGGACTTGAAGTGATACTTGGACCAAGTAGGTGGTGTCTTGTTACTGGTAGGCCTTAGAAGGTCAAGTGGTTTAAACCCAATCATTGAGTGAATGTCGGGACAGAGAAATAATCAAACTCCTCCTGCCCTCATGAAGAGATGTGAATTTCAGAATTTCTTCTGTCCAACTGCAGGTTCTGTTACCCTGCATAAATAAAAAACCCAGCTGCTCTATTCCATGTAATGCACCAGGACCTGGACAGATAGTTTGGAAGAGGGTTGTGGTCTCTCCAAAACAAACTTGACTAGAAAGAAGATAATTTTTGTTGTAAAATGCAGAAATCTGGACTGTTTTCAAGGTGGCACTGCCTGCATGAGGCTTCCTGAGAGGAGGAGGAGGAGGGATCTGTGGTTTCTTCCAGGAATGCATAATCAGAAATGCACTTGGGCTTCGTCCCACTAAATCTGGGAAAAGCTGAGGGGAGCACTGTAGGAATCTGGTTGGATTTATGGTTGAGAGTAGGTGCTCCCAAAATACCACTGACAGTAATCAGGAGGTTTTGTGCTCTGCAGATTTCATGTGGACACATTGTATGTTTGAATGGTAGTAGGTGTTAAAAAGGTTGATAAATGATAGTTTGCATTTCCCCAGCACCTTTTGTGGAAGGATGAGTGCTTTGTAAATCTGAAGAAAGCGACGTTTTCACTTTTTTTTGGTGTTATTCTAAAGCAGGACTCTGTGTCCACAGAGCAAATCAAGCAGGCAGAACTCTTCCCTATTTCAGGGGCACGGGGAGCTCACACTGTCACATCCTGAGCGTGCCCTGCACTTCCAGGTTGCTGTGTCCAAATTGGGTCAGAGTTTGTGTTTTTCTCTACATTTTTTTAGCTACTGGAGTGATGCTGGACAGGCATTGTCTAGCTGGCAGTAGTCTGCTGCAGAGAGGTTATTTTTAGGGAAAATGAGCTCTGCTGTTTTTGATTGCAGTTCCTTGCTGTAGTAACCAGGGAATGCTGAATACTGGGCCTGTCATCCTGTGATAGGCAGGGTAAGGAAACACTTCAAAGTTCTGGCTACTCCAGGCTCAGCTGTGGTTGTTTATATTTATTCTTTCTGACTGTGAAGAAGGGAAAGAAAACAAACTCAACAAACAGGCTGAATTTCTCTTTTCATGTGTTCCATGCGATTTAACTCCAAACATTGACAGTTGTGAAATGACAACTCAGGTAAGGAAACAGAGAAACTTTAGTTTGGCTGCAGAGATAAGACGTTCTGAAAGTGTGGGAAAAACAGAATGTTTCCCAAGCTAAGGAGGATCCCAGAGCTGGGAATAGGGATGTGTTTCTGTAGAAGAGTGTAGATAAACTTGTTTGTTCTCTTCCTTGAAGGCAGGGCAGAGGAAGAGCTGTGTGAGGCAGATTTGAAGTTAAAAGGGAAGAGTTGGTACTGACAGAAGCTTCATTGCAGCAGCATTTTGTTGTAACCTCAGTGACTGAGGAATTAAAGCCTGTCATGTGTGCAGCCATCTCTTTTTAAAAAAAATAAGTGGTTAAATTTGCACTCTGTGCTTTTCTTGTCAGGAATTTTTTGCTCAGTGATCTAAGTGAGAGCCTGGAGGTTTGGGGTGAATAAAACTCTTCGTGTGGAGTTTCTCCTGGGTGAATCTGGGGGTGTGGGGTTGGTTATCTGTCTTCACAGCCACTTCACAACCACACAATTCCAGCATTGTGTTAACTCTGCATTGGGGAGGCTCTAAGGGAATTACTCTGAGCCTGAGGCAAACCAGTGAGTGTTCAGGTGCTCTCCCTATTCAGAAGGGGAATGAAAAGGAAGCCTGAAAGGGGCTGTGAGCGTGTTTAATGTTCTGTGTGAGCTGCAGTTGAGTCTGCTGGAAGGATGACAGGAACCAGTGGGAGAGAAACAGATACAGGAACTGAAATGGCTGAAGCTTTGTGGCTTAAATAGAAGAAAACGAGAAGGTGTTTGCTCAGATTAAGGAAATGAATCAGATGTGCTTGGTGTGAGTCATTCACAGAACTCTTGCAGATCCCTTACAGGTTTTCTGAGGTCCTGGCGTGGTGGGATTGCATTTCCACCTGTGGGTGTGGCACACATCCCTCAGGGGATCCATGTAGGGCTTTCACCACTCACGAGAAGTCTCAGAGCGAAATTCCAAGCGCGTGTAAGAATAGAGTGGAACAGCGGCAACCTGTTGAAAGAGCAGTGCAATAGGATCTGCTTGGGGAGCTTGGGAGAACTGGGAGCAACTTCCTGACTGCTCTGAGTCTGGTGTGGAGCTTTCACAGCTCCCCCTGGTTAGATCTGCTCGTCACCTTCCAGCAGGAGCCTGTTGCTGCTGCAAATGGTGCATCCACCCAGACTGTGCCCTTGCCAGCACATGGCTTCTGCAGGACCTCTGCCTGCTATAAATAAACACTGCCAAATTTGACGAGCTGCTGAGCTGCCAGCTAGGAAAGGACTGCAGGAACAACCTGGGTTGCATGGACTTGGAGCAGCAGCTGAGGAATCGTTTTAGCCTGGCAGTTAATTGCATTTAACACCTTTGTCTAAACAGAGCTGTTGGGAGTCCTTAAATTGTATTTTTTTCAAGCAGAGTTGGTTTCCAACTGGATTTATGTGTGGGGAGGACAGCGATGGTCCCACTTCAATTTAAAAAGCAGCAAGAACAAAATAAAAGGCATTTCAAAGCACGTGAAAAATTCTGAGAAACTTCCATGCAGTAGTGGAAGCTGGATTGGGGGTAGGGAGTGCAGACAATATTCCAGTGGAATTCCTAGAGGTAGTTTTGGGACATGCTGAGCCCAGTCACGTGCAAGGTGTTCAGATTGGTCTTATCCTTGAGTTTTCTGCTCCTGAAATCTAATCAGCAAATACCACAGGGTGAAGGCGGCCTGGGAGAACTGAGGCAAACAAATTTGGAAAAACTTGGGTTCTGCCCTGTTAATTTTCCTTGATTTTAATGCATGCCTTTCCATCTCTCTGCCTGCTCCATGCTGGGAATTAACAGTCTTTCTTTCTTCTCTGCTCGCTCCATGCTGGGAGTGTTTTCTGGCACAGAACAGTGCAAGCATCTCAATTTTATGAACAAGATCCTGATGTGTGTACGTAATGATCCTTTTAATACCCCAGTAGGCAGCAGAAATAGCCTCGTGGAGGGGGGTTTCAGTGCAGGTTAGAATGACAGTGCTGGGTTGAAGAGTTTAGATAAACACTTCCCTGCTAATCAGATGGGGTGTACAGACTTTTTCCCCCCCAGAATTTTCTCAGCTCTCTTGTCATCTGTAGCTTGAGCAACTTGGGAACCGTTTTTTGGCCACATAAGTTATGTAGAGGCTGACTCATGTCCTCACAGCCAGCCATGTGTTCGTGCACATTTTCCCTGACCTGACAGGGAGATGATCCTTCTCTCTGAATAGAAATGAGGATGGGGAGATGGGAGCTTCATGAAAAGCAAAACAGCCACACAGTCACTTTTGTTACTTTTTTTTTTTTTTTTTTTAATCAGGGTTTCCTGTTTTTTCCTTTCCTTCTTTGGGTGGAGCAATTTATAATAACTCAGAATACAGCTAATAAACCCTAATATCCATTTTGCTGTGGTGGTTAATGTATTGCTATAATGTAAATTTGAAGTCTGCGAAGTCTTTGATATATTTGGTGACTGTGCTGCAAAGACCTCCCTTGAAACATTGAGTTAAAAGTCATTGATCACCTCTGATAATACCCCAAATGTTCCCATGAGCTGAGTAAAATTGAGAAAAAACCATCACCCACCCGCTGGAAACCTTTATTTTTTAACCAACCACAGAAATCTCTTCTTGGCTTCTCTTGCAGCTGAGCGAGCTCTCGATACCATGAATTTTGATGTGATCAAAGGAAAACCCATTCGCATCATGTGGTCCCAGAGGGACCCTTCCCTGAGGAAGTCAGGGGTTGGGAATGTCTTCATCAAGAACCTGGACAAATCCATTGATAACAAGGCACTTTATGACACATTCTCAGCGTTCGGAAACATTTTGTCCTGCAAGGTGAGATGTGGTTACTTTGTCCACTTCTTTAAGGGTGGGGACACCATCGGACAGCTGAGGGTGGGAAGTGAAAGGGACACTTCCTGTGAGGTGTAAGGAGCAGAATCACAGAATATTCTTGAGTTGGGAGGGACCCACAAGAATCAAGTCCAACTCTGAATGGCACATACAGGGATCGAACCCGTGACCTTGGTGTTAAAACAATCTCTGAAAGGCAGAGTTGACCAAAAGCTCAGGGATTGCTGAAATTACATCAGATTTGGTCATGAAGGGCAGGAATCTGACACTCAGGTGTGGTGTCTGCCTGGTGCTGACCCTTGGCAGTAACACATTTCACCGCTGGCCCGTGACAGAGGAGGGACATTCACACCTGGCTTGCCTCGCTCTCCTGCAGGTGGTGTGTGATGAGAATGGCTCTAAGGGCTACGCCTTTGTGCACTTTGAGACCCAGGATGCTGCAGATAGGGCCATCGAGAAGATGAACGGCATGCTGCTCAACGACCGCAAAGTGTGAGTGTCACAGGCGGCAGCAGCAGCGCTCACATGCTCCGGGATGCATCTCGGTATTAACAGGGACACACAAGGCACTGGTTCTCCTGGCCCAAGCCTTGGCCTGCTACCTCTCCACTCCAGGGCTGGTGAGTGACCCTGCCCAAGCCATGGCCTGCTACCCCTCCATTCCAGGACTGGTGGGTTTCCCTGAGCGAGCCTTGATTTGCCACCTCTCTGCGAGCGGGCTGGGGTGGGTTCTCTCCAGGGCCAGTGGGAGTCCTTGGCCAGCCACAGCACAGGTGATTTTTCTGGTTGGTCTGTGGCCTGTTTGTCGTCCTCTGCTGTCACCCTTTCTTGTCCCCATTCCCAGCTCCTACTACACACTCATTTTTTTTTGCCTCGCCACAAGTCACACAGTGTTTTTTCGCTCTCGAAACCAATCTGTTGATTGGGATTTTTGTTTTTTTTGTCTTACAGATTTGTTGGGAGATTCAAGTCTCGTAAAGAGAGGGAGGCTGAGCTGGGAGCCAAGGCGAAGGAATTCACCAATGTCTATATTAAAAACTTTGGGGATGACATGGATGATGAAAGACTAAAGGAGCTCTTTGGCAAATATGGTAAATACAGAAATTTTTCATTGAAAATGGGAATTTCGTGAAATGTGGTAGTTTGAGTGCTGCTAATGTATAGTCTCTACCTGGGTCACTTTGAGGCTGAGGGCTGGGGCTATTATATGGAATGTAATAATCTTAAAATATTTTTGATGTTTTACTAACCCTGTCCCTTGGTAACAGGTAAAACTCTGAGTGTTAAAGTGATGACAGACCCCACTGGAAAATCCAAAGGCTTTGGCTTTGTAAGCTTTGAAAAGCATGAAGAGGCCAACAAGGTAGGACCAACTTTTATGTTGCTTGGATAACTTCAGAGGAGAAAAACTTGGTTTATCTTGGGAACCTGTTTCTGAAATGGAAGAAAATTCTGCTTCGGGCATGACCTCTTCTAGATGTGGGAACTTGGAAACCTTTTGCACCTCAATAGCTTGACATTCAAGGGTAACTTGGCATTCCTCCAGTTTCCTAGATCCACACAGAGTGCAGTGGTATAATCAAGAATGTTAATTGCTGAAGAAATACTACAGTGCAGGGCTTAAGGAGGAGGAGGGCACCTAGAGTGAGAACATTGCTCAAAAATGGTCTTTTCTAAGCAGAATGCTTGTTAAAATGTAGTTTCAGTTACAGGAAAGGGTGGGGATGCATTTCCAGGTTAGATCAGCACTCCGTGGTGTGTCAGCTTGATCTGTGTGATAACTTCAGCTTGTCTTTAACGAGCCTGTGGTTAACAGGAGCAGTGCAAAGGTAAGGTGCAAACTCTGATTTATTGAGCGACAGGCAGGGGCACAGCGTCAGCTTTGGGCACTCCTGTTCTGACAGGATCAGGGGCTGTCCTGCTGCAGCAGCTGAGAGTTTCCTCTTGAACCCTCTGTGCAGGCAGTGGAAGAAATGAACGGGAAGGATATCAATGGGAAAATGCTGTTTGTGGGCAGAGCACAGAAGAAGGCTGAGCGCCAGGCAGAGCTGAAAAGGAGGTTTGAACAGCTCAAACAGGAGAGACTCAGCCGCTACCAGGTGAAGAATCTGTTCCTTTTCTCAATTTAAGCACCGTTTCTGGGCTGTTGAAGGAATTGCCAGAGCAGTCGTTGTCCTGTGAGACATCCTGGGTTAAAACACAGAGGTGTCTCGGTGGTGTTTGGTGGCAGAGGGGACATCAGGGCTTAATCTTGGTACTGAAAGTGTTTAGGAGGATGTGAGAAAATGGGCATGAAATCTCCTTGACTTTCAGATGGGGATCCCTGGAGGGATGGGAAGAGACAGCACAACTCTGCATTGGTGTCTAATTTATGGCAGAACTGGGTCATGTCAGAGGTGGCATCTGAAACTCTCTCAGTCCCTGAGGTGCAGTGCTGGACTGGGGACATGTGATGATGCCACAGGAAGGCAGAGGAAATCCAGACAGGCTCCCTTTCACCACAGTGGGACTTGTCTCTACGCCTTTGCAACATTTATCACCTTCAGCTTTGGGTGGTGTGGAAGGAACACGATGCTAAATTGAGAGTTTTCAGATAAATTACAGCTCTGGCAGATGGGTAACAGTTGATGTGCTTAAGATTTTTTTTTAACGTTATGAATGTCATGCTGTTCTCTCCCTTGCAGGGTGTTAACCTGTACATTAAAAACCTAGATGACACTATAGATGATGAAAAACTGAGGAAGGAGTTCTCACCTTTTGGGTCAATAACGAGTGCCAAGGTATTGTAGGGTTTGGGGATTATTTGGATTTTAAAACCTGGAGAAGGAATTGTCTGACATAGGGTTGAAGGGCTGTTCTTAACCAGTGCTCATTGTGGTTCTGAAAACACCTGGGCTAGGAAGCAGTGGGATTTTACTGAAAACTCCATTCCCTTACCAAAAGGGGAGGCAGGAAGTGGCAAACATGCTTGTTTGAGGTGATAAGCGTGAAATGCCACTTTCCTCTGTGCTTTTAGAACTGCACCAAATCTTTCCCATTCCTTACTGTGCAGTGTGGGCCTGGGGACACATGGTGCTGACAGCAACGCAGAGCAAATCCAGACAGGTGGCTCTTCATGAGAACCTGTCTCTACACCTCTGCAACAAGCTATGTCCTGCCTGCCTAAAGTTTAAAAAAACCTACAGATTCTTAAGCTCAGTTGTACTGGTACTCCATTAGCAATTGATCTTTACTGCAGGTGATGCTGGAAGATGGACGGAGCAAAGGCTTTGGCTTTGTCTGCTTTTCCTCTCCAGAGGAGGCCACGAAAGCTGTGACAGAGATGAACGGGCGCATCGTGGGCTCCAAGCCCCTCTACGTGGCACTGGCACAGAGGAAGGAGGAGAGGAAGGCCCATCTCACCAACCAGTACATGCAGCGCATCGCTGGCATGAGGGCCTTGCCTGCCAACACCATCATCAACCAGTTCCAGCCTGCTGCTGGCGGGTATTTCATGCCTGCTGTGCCTCAGGTGAGCTGCTGTGGGGTTTTTAACCTGCCTTGGTTCAGCTGCATTCATCTCCTTGAGCCTTTCTTATGCCTGTAAGCAAACAACTCCTAATGAGGGGTGCAGGCAGTGGAGTTAATTCTGACTTGCCAGCTGCCTGTTCTCTTAATCTGACTTGAGTGTCGAGTCCTGGCAACGACTGCCAAAACATGTTGTAAACAATGTTTGTGATGCACTTGGATGTTGCCTCTGAACTTATCTGATCTCCCTCCAGGCTCAGAGCAGACCCACTTACTATGCACCCAACCAAATGACACAGATGAGACCCAACCCACGCTGGCAGCAAGGAGGGAGACCTCAAGGTGAGAGTGCCAGAGGCTGTTTTGGTTGTAAAACCCCTTTGTGGCTGTTTCCCAACAGGAACAATTAATATTTTCCTTGGTGGGGATTGTCCTACCTCCCTTCCAACTCACCACATTCTGTGATTCTCTGATTCTTGCCGTGCACAACCCCTGTAGCTGCCTGTCCTGGTTCCCTTTTGAGGATTTCCCCTCGTTTTTTCCTTCAGGGTTCCAGGGGATGCCCAATGCCATGCGCCAGTCGGGGCCCCGGCCAGCCCTGCGCCACCTGGCCCCCGCCAATGCTCCGGCCTCCCGCGGCCTCCCAGCCGCTGCCCAGAGAGTTGGTAAGAAGGGGTCTCTTCTTCCTGGGCTTCTACCCTTCTCTGGGAGGGAGGAGGATGCTGTGGAGGCTTGGTTTCTGCTACCAAAGATGGGTGTCAGATCTGGGGTGTCTGCAAAGAGCAGAGCCAGCTCCTGCCTCTTTCCTGTTCCTCTTTCCACTGCAGGGCTGGGGACACTTGGTGCTGCAGCACAGCACTGGATGTCCAGATGGGTTCTTTTCCACTGGTTTGGGACTCATCTCTACACCTCTCAAAAAGCTCTGTAGCTTATGAATTTCACTTTCAGAGGAGAGAATCCAAATTGATTTTATTCCAGTGAGCAGCTAAAAACCCACAAGGTTTGGAACCTATGGATTGGTTCTAGGGAGAATAGCCCCTTCCTGAAGTAGCCAGCTGCACTTTGGAGAACGGTTTTAAAAGAAGTATCACCATGCAGAGCTTTGTTTGAATTCAGAATTCATACCAGACATCCCAGCCTGTTTGCACGTTCTCCTTGTGTTCTCCTTCCTTTGCAGGTGTTGGCTCAGCAGCACAGAATTTGGCTCCCCGTCCTCCTGTGGCTGCCCCTGCTCCCAGGGCTGTCCCTCCTTACAAATATGCCTCAAGTGTCCGCAGCCCACACCCAGGTGTCCAACCTCTGCAGGTACCACCAGGGGCTGGGCAATCCCTGCAGTTTCACATGCAACTGAAGTATTTTTATAGCAACTTCAAGCTGCTTTAATGACCCAGACAGGCCTAATTTGGAATTTAAAAACCTGGCAGTTGTGCCTTTGCCAGGGGCACCCAGGTTGGTTTATCTGTCCTGTACTCACAAGCCCTTTTGTAGCCAGACTTGCTGTAAGGATATTTTTCTTGGTTCTTTGTTCCCATTTTGGAACCATTTAAGTCTCTCCTCTTTGCCAAGTTCTCACTTGGGATATCATTGAAAGAAAGAGCAACATCCACACCTGCCTTTCTCAACATCTCTCATGATATTGGATCCAGTTTTTATAGATATTTACAGTGCCCTGTGTGACATCCCAGGGTTCAGAGCTCAGGATTTGAGTGTGTTTGTGAACCAAGGGCACCTTACCTGCCCTTTTCTGAAGCTGAAGTGTGCTGTAGGCTTGACAAAGATTGTATTTGATGAGGGAACATTTTAATATTGTCTAAATATGAAGCAGTCAGCCTCATACCTATTTTATAACCCTTATCTGCCCTTTTTAGGCACCTCAGCCTGCAGTGCATGTGCAGGGCCAGGAGCCCCTGACAGCCTCCATGCTGGCTGCTGCCCCTCCCCAGGAGCAGAAACAGATGCTGGGTGAGTAAAACCCCAGTGCTCACAGCTGATTTTTCACCCCCTCGGCTTTCAAAGACCAAAACTCATCTGTCTGAACTCTGTTTCTCCCTCAGGAGAACGTTTGTTCCCTCTGATCCAAGCTATGCACCCCAGCCTGGCGGGGAAGATCACGGGGATGCTGCTAGAGATTGACAACTCAGAGCTGCTGCACATGCTGGAATCTCCAGAGTCCCTGCGCTCCAAGGTGAGCTGGGGTGTTCCTTTTTTTCTGGGGGGGCTCTGAGCAGGGAGAAGACCTCACTGGATTTGTCTCCCCAGGTGGAGGAGGCCGTGGCAGTGCTGCAGGCTCACCAAGCCAAGAAAGAAGCTGCCCAAAAAGTGGGTGTGGTTGCTGCTACCTCTTGAACCAGGATGACTGGTGAGTGGCTCGGTCCTCAGCTTGTTAAAAGCTCCCAGAATCAGTAAATAAAACACAGTTGTTAGTGAACAATGCGTGTGGGTCTATGTCCAGCACTTGTCTGGTTTTAGTGCACTCTTTAACAACAAAAAGCTCCTAATGCAGCTCCTCCCAGCAGAATCCTGAGGTAAAACATAAGGAATATTCTTTAGATCCCTTAAATAAACATCAGAATGATGCTGTTGAAGTCCCTGGAGTGTTCCTTGCAGCTGAGATGCCAAGGAAGGACCAGCACAATGGGAGGAGTCTTGTGGAATTGCTAATCTGGGAAATAACCACAAGGAGCTCTGGTGGTTTTGAGGCTAAACAGGCTCTTAATGCCCATTCCTTATCCTGGAAACCTTCAGGAAATATGAAATGTTGGGAGTGTTTCACTGGATAGGTCTGTCCACTCAAGCGCTGCCACCTGCATTTGGAGCTGTTTCACTCAGAAGGTTTTTGGTTATTGGAATGCCTCTCCTTGGTTTTAATGATCCATTTTTCTGTGGATTGTCTGCAAGTGCCATCTCCAGTGCTTTTTGTGAAGCTGTTTGTGATCAGATGTCTCAACTCAAGGTGAAGAATGATGAGGATTCTTATTTTCGCTGGATAATTTAGCAAAGAATTTGAGTTTCTTGTGGATAATGTCAATTTCTGATCATCTGACAACTGTGAACAGCTTGTCTTCCAAATTGTGTTGGGATCCTTATGGCTTGAAATGCTGGAATATTCCCTGGCCTGAAGCAGGAATGCCGTGTGTGAGTAACTTGTCTCCCCTTTTTCTTCCAGGATACAAAGAAGCCAAATAGCCCCTTCCTAGACATCAGCTCAAGATGTTTGAAGATCCTTCACTGTCCTGCAGATCTCATGCATCATATCACATAGTTATATTGCATTTTGTAAATTAAAGATCTTATTTAAAAAGCCAACTCTGAAGCTTGAGGTTTCCAAAACCAGAATCTGGGGGTTTGCAAGCTTTTTCCTTTGCCAGAACAGAGCTGCCCCTTGTGTTTTCTGAAGAGGACGTTGAGGATTTTAGGCTGGAAGTATTTTTGTGAGTTTGTGTTTAATTGAACAATCCCGGTTGGAAAGTTTGGGAAACATTTATCAATAAAGGAATAAACTTGCTTTGTGTCTGTCATCATTTCTCTCTGTTGGATAAATAAATGTGGTGTGGCTTTGTGAGATCAAACTGGTGGGCAGTTATCAGGTGGTGAATAATTAATTAAAAATATTAAACTGAGATTTGAGTTATTCTGCTTGTTAATTTTGAGTAATAATGAGTATTTTGAGGCAGCTGGGTTAAAATTATGCCTGGGGCAGGGTCTGAAGGGGGGTGGTGGCTGTAAAAAGTGATTGAGGAAGGGTTTGGGAGGCATTTTCAAGTGAAGAGTACAAGGATTTGGGCTCCCTTTTTGCCATGGGCTGTTCTTTGTTTATATTTCTGCATTTTCAGCTGGCTGTTTAATGGTTCTGCCGTTATTTTATACTCCAGAGGTGACTGAGTTTTGGCACTGGGGTCGATAAATCCTTTGCCAACTTGTTTTGGGTGATGCTTTGGGATAAAAAGCATTCTTTGGGTAAAGAGAGAGAGAAAGAAAGAAAGAAAAACAATCACGACCTCCACAACCAAAGATAAAACACCTCCTTCAGGCTGGAGGTGATCCAGAATGGATCCGAGGTGAAAGGAAGGAGAGGGAGGTGTCTTTACAAGCTGGGTTTGCTGGTAGGTAAAGCCGGGCACTGAGAGGTGAAAGAAGCAATGGGAGGAACCATAAATTCCATAAGAATTCCACTGCTGGACACAGGCTGTTGCTCACCCGAGACTGTGCTAAATCCCTGGTTTTGGAGAAAAGGAACAGAGACCCAGGGAAAAGGTGGGGAGTTACACATGAATATGGGAAGACTGTGCTAAATCCCTGGATTTAGAGGAAAAGAGCACAGATACAAGGGAAAGAGGGGGGGTGCACATTAGAAGGGGTCTGTATCAGGCGACTGGGGGAGTCTGCACCTCTCAAGTACCTCGGCCAACGGGGAAAAGGAGGGAAAATGCGGCCGGGAAATGAGGATAAAAGAGAGGCTGCGTCCTCTGACGATTTGAGAGACCCCGTGGGAACTGCCCATGACCTCTCCCTTTAATTTTCCCGGCAGAGGCTTTGGAAAAGCCTGCAGTGGGGCGGGTGGAGCGTGCCGGGGATGCAGAGGGGCTGTGACGGGTGTTCTCCCCCCGGCAGCGGCCCCGCGACGGCGAGCCCCGCTCGGGTCCCGGCGGAGGGCGGGGCGCTGCCGCCGTTCCGGGGCGGGCCGGGCCGGGCCGAGCCGTTCCGGGCCACCGGGGCGCGATGGCGGCCACCAAGCGGGTGCTGTACGTGGGTGAGTGCTGCGGCCGGGGGGTCCCCGCGGGGCCGGGCTGTGCTCCGGCCGTGCCCGGTGACCGTGCCCGGTGACCGCTGACCGTGCCCGGTGCCCGCCGGCCGTGCCCGGTGACCGCTGGCCAGTGACCACNAAGAGGGGGGGTGCACATTAGAAGGGGTCTGTATCAGGCGACTGGGGGAGTCTGCACCTCTCAAGTACCTCGGCCAACGGGGAAAAGGAGGGAAAATGCGGCCGGGAAATGAGGATAAAAGAGAGGCTGCGTCCTCTGACGATTTGAGAGACCCCGTGGGAACTGCCCATGACCTCTCCCTTTAATTTTCCCGGCAGAGGCTTTGGAAAAGCCTGCAGTGGGGCGGGTGGAGCGTGCCGGGGATGCAGAGGGGCTGTGACGGGTGTTCTCCCCCCGGCAGCGGCCCCGCGACGGCGAGCCCCGCTCGGGTCCCGGCGGAGGGCGGGGCGCTGCCGCCGTTCCGGGGCGGGCCGGGCCGGGCCGAGCCGCTCCCGGCCACCGGGGCGCGATGGCGGCCACCAAGCGGGTGCTGTACGTG
>VZTJ01000945.1:276715-293227 GCA_013397795.1 Orthonyx spaldingii | reverse complement strand
GGGGGCCCGTGCCTGGTGCCCGCTGCCCGTGCCCGGTGCCCGCCGGCCGTGCCCGGTGACCGTGCCCGGTGACCGCTGGCCACGCCGCAGGCGGGCTGGCCGAGGAGGTGGACGAGAAGGTGCTGCACGCCGCCTTCATCCCCTTCGGAGACATCACCGACATCCAGATCCCGCTGGACTACGAGACCGGTGAGTGCTCGGGGGCTGGGGCGTCCCCGGGGTTGGGTGGGAGTGATTTTTTCAGGTTGGGATCCCCCCCCTGTGTCCCTGCTGCCCCTGAGCCCTCGCTTCCCTCCCTCCCTCCAGAAAAGCACCGCGGATTCGCCTTCGTGGAGTTCGAGCTGGCAGAGGTGAGGAACCAGCAAATGCTTGAGCCTTTTGGGGTTTTTGCTCCCCTTGGGTTTTTTGCGCCCCTTGGGTTTTTTGCACCCCTTGGGGTTTTGGGATGGATCCTTTGCCCGTTCCATGAAATGGGGTGCGGGTTACCCACCCCAGCATTAGGAGGTTCTGCTCCTCCAAGTTCCCACTTTCCCCATATTCTTTTAGGCTGAAGTTCCCACTTTTCCCCTTTTCTTTTAGGCTGAAGTTCCCACTTTTCCCATTTCCTTTTTGGCTGAAATTCCCACCGTCCCCATTTCCAACCCAAACTGCTCCCCTGCCGCTGTCCCTGGGTGGGTTTCTTGGTTTCCATGGGCTCTCACGTATTTGTCCTCTTATCCTCTGTCCTGGGCTTCATACAGGGATTTCTCCTCCTCTCCCAAATACTGGTGTCAGCAATAAAATGTCTCAAATACAAGGGGTTCACTGGGGTGTTGGAAGGTGAGACCCACATGGATGGGGTTTGGATATGGCTCTTGCAAAATCCGTCTGGGATAGATGAGGTTTAGGAAAACCTGGCAGTTGTCTTTATAATGAAATGCTGGGACGTGGCTGTGCTGGGCCTGGAGAAGAAACGCTAATAATGATTTTATTTTGATTTTTTGGCAGGATGCAGCAGCAGCTATTGACAACATGGTATGGGACCCTGTTCCCACTCCTGTTCCCTGTTCCGTGGGATGTGTGGCTTTGCTGCCCTGTGGGCTACAGAGAGAACACAAACCCTGTCCTCTGACCTCTGCAGGAATTTGGGGGGCACGGTGGTTTTATACCTCTTGGTGGGCTTTGTTGTGCTTTTCTTTCCCTCTGCAGAACGAGTCTGAGCTCTTCGGCAGGACAATCCGTGTGAACCTGGCCAAACCCATGAGGATTAAAGAAGGATCATCCAGGCCTGGTGAGCTGGGGCCTGGGAGGGGGAGAACATCCCTGGGGACGCTCAGAGCTCCGTGCTCAAGCTGCAGTGTGGCCCTTCGGGTCGGTCCTGTGCTCTGACCTTTCCTTTTGTGGCCACAGTCTGGTCAGATGACGAGTGGCTGAAGAAGTTTTCAGGGAAGACTTTGGAGGAGAACAAGGAGGAAGGAGGAGCGGAGGCCCCCAAAGCAGAGGCGCAGGAGGTGGGAAAAACAACCGGAGCCATCTCTGTCCCGAAGGATGAGAACGTAAAGCTGGAGGCAGAGCAGAGAAATGTCACCCCAACTTGCTTTTCTTTGTTTTCCTGCCCAGGACGAGCCTCCTGCCAAGAAATCCCGGGTGAATCCCCAGGTTTATATGGACATCAAGATCGGGAACAAGCCGGCGGGGCGGCTGCGGATCCTGCTGCGCTCCGACGTGGTGCCCATGACCGCGGGTGAGGACTCGGCTCAGCCTCCGGAGGTGGCTCCCAGGGGTGGCACAGCTCTCACCTCCCTCCCCTTTGCCCCCAATGCAGAGAATTTCCGCTGCCTGTGCACCCACGAGAAAGGATTTGGCTTCAAAGGCAGCAGCTTCCACCGCGTCATCCCCCAGTTCATGTGCCAGGCCGGGGACTTCACCAACCACAACGGCACCGGCGGCAAATCCATCTACGGGAAGAAGTTTGATGATGAAAACTTCATTCTCAAGCACACAGGGCCAGGTAAAGCCATCCCCAGGCAGGGACTGGAGAGAAAACGGCTCAGCATCATGTAGGGACCACATTTGGGCTGTTTTGGCCATGTTGATAGCAGCAGCCCTGAATTATAATTGTTATAATCCCCGTTGGCCAGATTGTTCTGCCATATTCAGACCCTGGTGTCTCACCAAGCAGAAATGAATCATTCCCTCTCCATCCACTTCATTTGCATTATTGCATAAGAGAAAAGTAATTTCAGAGGTGCTTTTCCTGCTTGATTTTAAATGAGGAGTGTCACAGCACGACTGTGAAAAGCAGGGACAAGCCAGCAGGTTCATCTCCTTACAAACAGCTTTTTATCTCCTTACAAACAGCTTTGCTGTTACTGCAGCTAAAAATAGCTGAGCAGCTTCCACCCCTTTCCATCTTTCACGCTTGCAAGTGTTTCTCAACATAATTAATTTCCAGCGGTTTCTGTGGGTTTTGATACCCAGCGGCTGCCCTGAGTCCGGCAGCGTTTTGTAGGACGTGGGAACGGGGCCGGGCTGGAGCAGCAGCTCCCGTGCTCGGCCACAGCTCTGCCCTCTCTGCTCCCAGGGATGGTGTCCATGGCAAACTCCGGCCCGAACACCAACGGCTCCCAGTTCTTCATCACCTGTGACAAAACAGACTGGCTGGACGGGAAGCACGTGGTGTTCGGGGAGGTGACCGAGGGCATGGACGTGGTGCGGGAGATCGAGGTGGGTGAGGGCACAGGGGGGTGCTGGGGCAGAGCCCACCCCCTTCCTGCCCTGAGGACCTCACGCCCTGGAATTGCCGCTGCTGTTTTCTGCCAGGCTCAGGGCACCAAAGACGGGAAGCCGAAGCAGAAGGTGATCATCTCGGACTGCGGGGAGTGCCCCTGATGTCCCTGTGTCCGTTTTGGCGCTCGGAGGGGATGGATGGGGAGGACCCGGCCAGGAGGGGCAGGGAACCAGCAGGAATGGGACTCCCCAGCAGTGCCCATCCTGCAGTTTCCATAGGAATTCTCCTGCAAAGGTTCCTGTGGGCAGGATTTATCCTTCCCGGGGTAAATCGCTTCCCAGCCTGCGCTGCCCGAGCAGGGCTGGGCTGGTCCTGCTGCTGTGTTCTGGAAAAAAATTATCTTTGTTAAAAATAAAACCTAGTTTTAAAAGTACTGAGGTCCTGGCTGCTGAATTCTCTCTGTGGGAGGCTGGTCTTAGAGCAAAGATGGGTTTTATTTCACACTTGCCCTCATCTTCGTTAATCCCGTGCCTAAATCCTGGCTCCAGGGGAGGTACCTGTGCCAGGGAAAGAAGAGCAGAGCCGAATCTCTCGTGTTTGTTCCACAGCAGCATCTCTTGGAGGCGTTTTTGGCACGTCCCTGGCTTTGTAGTGTCCTTTTCCAGCAGCAGAGGGAGGCAGGTCCCTGGCTGGCTCTCTCCTGCTGGGAAGCCTGGTCCAGCTCCATCCCCGTCCAGAGGGAGGGCGTTCACTGGGAATTGTAAACTGGAGAACACGGTCAGGGACAAGAATCTCCAGGAAATGAAGGAGCCCTTTGGGTGATGAAGAAGAAGAATTAAAAATCCCAGAGTGATGAGGCTGTAGGAAGGGATTTCCAAACTCCAGGTTGCAGAGTGGGATAAACCACACGGATTTACAGTTCCTGTGGTGGGCAGCCCTGGCTTTGCACTTAGAGGTGACCACATGGGTGGGAAGTGATGGATTTGGGGTTTCCTGTGGAATTATGGAAGGGATTCTGAGCTTGTGCAGGTGTTGGCAGGAGGGATGAGGCTGCTGAGGTGGGGAGAAGGATCCGATGTTCGGATTTTGGGATGTTTGGAAGAGCTTGTGCCGTTGGGGATTTCTGGTTTGCCAAGCCCAGCCCCTCACAAGTCAGGGGTGATGCTTTTCCATGAGTTGCTTTTTTTCACTGTCAGGTTTTCCAGGGTGCTTGGGGGTTGTGCATTGTCCTAAAACTGGGACAAGATGAGATACCAGGATGTGATTCCTGACAGGAAAAACCAGCCCGGCTTTCCCCTTCCTTGCTCCCTTTTTGCCGTTGAAATCCCGCATTTTAAAGACAGCCCTTGCAGGCACCTTCAGCAAGACCTGAGAGGGAGAGTCCAGAGCCAGTGGAAGCCCTGGGTGTTCTTTCTGCAGGAGGCACGGAGCCAGGGTCACATCCCGAGCTGGATTTCGTGTGGAATCAGATTCCCAGATAAGCAAGACCTTTCCTGGGGAAGCTGGGCATCGACAGGGAGCAAATCCTTCTTGTTTTGGTGGGGTTGTTGGGATTTTTCCCTGACTGTGCCAGGTTCTTTCCTTGTCTATTGATGTGAGGTTCCCCAGGTATCTGAGCTGAGAACCAGGACAGGCCTTTTCCTTTTAAAATCAGAGCAAATAAATAATTGAATTGTGCAAACAGCCTGGGGAAGCTGCCTGGGGCTGGTGCGGTCACAACCCCATGGGATGGGCACAGCCTGACCTAAAACTCCCATCAGGGCTCATTTTCAAGCAAAGAGGTACAATTTTAGCCCATTCTGAGTATTTCTCATTGCGAAATGTCCTCCAAACAGAGCCCTGTTGTGCTGTGACATTAAAAAACAAAGAGCAAGAGAAACTCCGTGTTTACTTTCCAAACTTTGCGTTTATTTTCTGACAGCGCCGTAGCTCAATATGGATATTTTATTTTTTTTCCAGTTTGGTGAACTTTGGGTAAACAGGAGCGGGTTAGTCAGCCAGCTGCTTAATTGGCTGATGATATTTTCATTAAGGGAATTAAAAGCACTGGGTAGAGGTGGGTTAGTTGAGAAATACACAGCTACAAACAGCTCAGGCCCAGAGCAACTTGGATGCTGCCTGCCCCCCAAACTGCCTCCACCACAGACTGCAGCAGCACGAGGGGAAAACGAATCAGTCACAGACAAAACAGAATCAGCCAAAAATCCTCGCTTCCCTGTATAAATATATATGTTTGTATATATCTGTGTCTCATTAAGCAGGATAGGAGAAAGGAAGTTTTATATTATTTACATCCACTTCTAGAAAGGGGTGGGAGGGATTTATTTTTGGTATTAATTATTATTATTATTATTGTTGTTGTTGTTGTTTTTGAGGGATTTTGCTCTGATGCAGCCCACGAAAATGACGCAGCAGAAACCCAGTGTCACATTGCTGTGGTGGGAATGGAGTGGGACATCCAGGGGTGGGAATGGGACACTGAGGGGTGGGAATGGGACACTCAGGGGTGGCAATGGGACACTCAGGGGTGGGATGGGACACTCAGGGGTGGGAATGGGACACTCAGGGATGGGATGGGACACTCAGGGATGGGAATGGGACTCTGAGGGGTGGGAATGGGACACTGAGGGGTGGGAATGGGGCCTGTCCATCAGTGGCAGCCGCAGGATTTCACCACCATGTTCCGATGCTTCTTGAGGATGACGTTGTTGTTGCTGTCGTAGTAGAGGACAGAGGTGGCACTGAGCTTGGTGGGGGCACAGCACGCCTTGGGCACAGCCTCAGGCTTCATCAGGTGGACCTGGGGGATGGATGGAGGAGCCCTCAGTGCCAGTAAAAGTGGCTCCAGGCAACAGAAAAAGCATCAAACCTACTAAAAATCCCGGGTGAATGGGGGGATTATTTCCATCTTTTTGCAAAAATATTTATTCTGAACTCCAGGCAGTCCCTGCTGCGGTTTGTGTTGGATCAGGGCTCGTGGCACTGCATGGGCCAGGCAGCCCCTTCGTTAATTTGGGATCTCAGGGCCCTTTTCTCACAAAAATAGACAAATGACTAAAAAAAACCCCATAAACCAGGACAGCACAGGTCAGGCTCCGGTGTGGGTGGGGGGTGCCGGGCGTTGTTCCGACGGAGATTCTCCACCCTGAATTCAAAATCTGAAGTCCACAACACCTCTGTGAACACCCTTTGGGTGGTTTTGCCCTGCTCAGGACTGGCTTTCTCCCCGGGTTTGGCTGCGGGGCAGCAGCCGGAGCCTCGCGGGCTGCGGGACGCTCGGAGCCCTCTCCGGCTTCCCCCGACATGTGAGATCAATTTATGGCAGGGCCAGCCGAGCTCTCCCAGCTCGGAAGTCCGGTGTTTTTGCTGTCCAACCCTGCTATTTGCAGCTCAGGCTGGGGCTGGCACGGCTCCTCCGCGGCCCTGGCGCTTCCCAGAAGAGCCAGATCCAGGTGATTCACATCCTGCTCCCTTTTGGGAACACCGCTGGGTTTAGGGGTGAGGGGTGGGTGTAGGGGAGAGAAAAGGCCCCTCCCTGCCGCTGCCAGGATGGTTCCCAGCCCCCGGATGGGCTCTGGAAGCTTCGTTTATGTCAAAATTAAACCCCACCAGGCGACACCTTCAAAGGCTGGGCCGAGGGCTCGACGCTCCCTGTAATTAACCGCGAGCACCGGAGCCGGGACGGCTCTGCCGTTGGGAAACCAAACACTCACAGGGCAGGAAATTCCAGAAATTAAAGCTCTGGCTGGGATGTGGGGTGGGTTTGGGGAAAAAAAAAAAAAGAAAAAAAAAATTAAAAATGAGGCATTAAAGCTTTCTTGCTCGGAATATGCTGAGCCCAACGTTTGGGAGCTTTCTAAACCCTCGGGCACGGCTGGAGAGGGTGCATGGATGACACGGAACCCTTTTGGGAAGAGCAGGGGGGTTCTGGTGTGCCCTGGGCCTGTCCCTGCTCCCCAGCTCGCTGCCAGGACAGAGGGACCATTAACCAGTCAGAAATCACCAGTTTTACCCCAGCTGCCGTGAAACTGGAGCAGGATGGTGTCAGTCAGAAAATCAAGAAGTGGGGGAGCTCTGGAATGACAAAATTCCCGCCGTTGCACCCTTCTGGCTCAGGATGAGGGGACAGAGCTTTGTGCCCTCACTCTGGGCTCTCCATGAACGCCTTGGGATTCCACATTGGAGCCTCCCGTGAGCCTGCGGTGGGGGCCGGGCTGTGAGCAGCCCCCCAGATGTGTGAGCAGCCACCCAGATGTGCATGAACCCACCCAGATGTGCATTCCTCCATCCAGATGTGCATGAACCCACCCAGATGTGCATGAACCCACCCAGATGTGCATGAACCTACTTTATTTAGTAATTTAGTATTTAGTATTTAGTAACTGCACCCTCTGACCTAAACACCCTCCAACCCAGGCGTGCTCATCCCAAAATCCCAGCTCTCCATCAGGACCTGTGGGGCTCTGAGTGTTCCCCAGGACCCTGAATGTCCCCCCAGGGCAGCTTCTGGGGCTCGCACTGACCAGGGACTGCAGGATGGCGTGGTTGGTGGCGTTCATGCAGGAGTCCAGCGGGAACGCGCACTCCCCCTGGCAGTAGTAGGCCGAGTATCCCTGCGGAGCAATCACCCAGTCCTGCAGCAAAAAAATGGGATTACACCCAGGGCTTCACCCTCTGCGGCCCCTCATCCATTCCCCACCTGCATAAACAACTCAGCCACCTCCTCCCCACGTGGCTGTGCCAGCAGCGAGGGTTTATTGCGATTTTTTGGGCTGAGCCGTGAGGTGCTCGGGGTCACCGGTGGGGTTTGGGGTTGTGGCAGTTCGTGTTTGCCTTCCCCGCTCCCGGGGTGGCTTCATGGGCAGGAGAATCCAGCCAGGGCAAGGGACTGGGATGATGGGGAGGGCTTTTTTTGTCATTTACTTCTCCCAGCAGACAAGTACCAGCCAGCCGAGGTCCTGGAAGCTGACGTAGAGCTCGTGGCGCCGGCAGACCTGGCGCCCATCTGTGGCGTGGACGTCGTCTGTGGGAGAAGGGTACAGGGAATTTCAGCTCTGGAATTCCTGATCCCACCCCTCCCCTGCAGCCCCTGTGATCGGGATTAATCCAGGGAACCCAAGGAGAGGAGCCTTCGTTGTTGCACAAAGGGAAAAGAAGCTCCAGCCTGGCCTGTAAATTGATATTCCAATATTGGGATGAAGGAATTGAGCCTTGGAAGGGTTAAAACCCAGCTTTGCTCGCTTTGAGGGTTTCCCAAACTCAGTGGTTTCAGGACCTTCCTGCTCCCCTCCTGTCTGAGCTTTCTGGAGCTGTGACACCTTCCCAGGGCTCCAAAGCCAAGGGCAATGAGGCAAAAATTCCAATATTCAGTAATCCTGACACGCTCACCAAACACCATTTCCTTGAGGGCGTCCAACCCAAACCCTCTCAGCACCTCCCAAACTGCAAAAAAAACCTCCAATCCTAAAACCTCATAACTTTTTGCTCCCTTTCCCTTGGGCCAAAAATTGGGAAATCAAGGTGCTGACAGCAGAGCCTGGAGTTTTCCACAGGATCCCCTCCTCCTCCTCCTCCTCCTCCTCCTCCTCCAGAAAACCTCTTACCAAAAATTCCTGGGAGCTTGTTTGGGTGGGGGAGGTCGTTGGATTTCTTGGGCTGCCGCCTCCTCGGGGGTTTGGCCGCTCGGGGGACACGGGCAGGGCTGGGGCTGGCCCGGAAAAATGTCACCATGAAGGGCTGCTTGGAGCGGGGTCCCCGGCGCCCCAGGAGCCCGGCCGAGCCCGGATCCACGCTGTGCCCTGCGGGGACACGACCACGGCTGGGTTTGCCCTCAAACAGAACCGGTTTGGTTAAAGCAAAAGTGAAAAATAAAGGGAATTTGCAGCAGGAGCTGCGGGTTTGGCATCCCAAGGGGTCAGAGCTCCCTGAGGGTCGTGTTCCGCCACGAAATGGTCACTCAGGGCTATTCAGGGATTGAAACCGAGTGGCCAATTTTCCACTTGACCCCTGTGGAGGGAAAGGAATGGATGGGGCGTTCCTGGCTGAGATTCCTCCTCTCAAGGGAGAGGAGCTGCTCTGTCTGTGCCTTCACACCTGAAAAAGGCACTGCTGGAGCAGATTTCATCCCGTGAGGAAAAGAGGGTTCATCCTCTGCCACACTCACGCAGGATCCCTCCAGGTACGGAGTTCGTTAAGTGTTAATGGGGTTAATTACAGTCTGTGCCACCAGAACCTGCAAACCCAGACTTCTGGCTCCCATCACAGCTGGAAATTGAAAATTGCACTGAGATCACCCCCCCCACCACATCCCACAGCACGGAGGGGACTCCAATTCCCGGGAGTTCGGCCCCAAACGCTGCAGGCAGGTTTGGCAGACTCACCATCCTCTGTCTCCACGTAGAGCCTCAGCCCCAGGCTGTGTTTCTGATCCACTGACCAGTGGCTGCTGGCGGCCGTGACGTCAAACACCAGCCAGCCCTCTGCCCCAGCACGCAGGTCCTGGACATCCAGCAGGAACAGCTCAGATTCCCTGCAGGAACAGGGGGAAAGGAGCAGGTGAGTAACAGCACCCAAAGGGCTCCAGCGGGAACGGTAATTAGTGGGGATGAGTCCTGGGAGCTGTGTCCAGACAGATCCCGGCCCTCGGTGCCCCTGGGGGTGCTGGACACCGCGGGGCTGCCCTGGCAGCTGCCCTGGGAAAAGCTCCCTCCCCGCCCGGGTGGGAATGCCGGAGCTGGCACTGCCCGGTGGGGAGGGGTGGGAGCAGCTGGAAAGGGAGAGGGCTGGAGCTGGTCCCCAGACCTGTCTCCATCCTCACCATCTTCATCCCAGTTCCCCTCCCCATCCCCATCATCCCCACTACCACCCCCATTCCCATCTTCCTCAGGCCCATCCCCATCCCCTTCATCTGCATTCCCATTCCCATCTTCATTCCTGTACCCACATCCATTCCCATCTTCTTCATCCCCATCCCCATTCCCATCTTCATTCCTGACCCATCCCTACCCCCACCATCCTCATTTCCATCCCATTCCCATCTTCTTCAGTCCCTTACCCGTTCATATCTTCATTCCCATTCCCATTCCCACACCCTTTCCCATTCCCATCATCCTAATTCTCATTCCCATTTCCACCATCTTCATCCCCATCACCCCATTCTCACCCCCATTTCCATCTTCTTAATTCCTATTCCCATTCCCATTCCCATCTTCATTCCCACACCCATTCCCACACGCTTCCCCATCCCCATCATCTTCATTCTCATTCCCATTCCAAACTTCTTCCTCCCCATCCCCATCATCCCCATCTCCATCTTCCCCATGGTCACACCCATTCCCACCCCTCCATTCCCATTCCCCCCCCTCCATTCCCATTCCCCCCCCTCCATTCCCATTCCCCCCCCTCCATTCCCATTCCCCCCCCTCCATTCCCATTCCCCCCCCTCCATTCCCATTCCCCCCCCTCCATTCCCATTCCCCCCCCTCCATTCCCATTCCCCCCCCTCCATTCCCATTCCCCCCCCTCCATTCCCATTCCCCCCCCTCCATTCCCATTCCCCCCCCTCCATTCCCATTCCCCCCCCTCCATTCCCATTCCCCCCCCTCCATTCCCATTCCCCCCCCTCCATTCCCATTCCCCCCCCTCCATTCCCATTCCCCCCCCTCCATTCCCATTCCCCCCCCTCCATTCCCATTCCCCCCCCTCCATTCCCATTCCCCCCCCTCCATTCCCATTCCCCCCCCTCCATTCCCATTCCCATTCCCATCGCCTCCACTCCCATTCCCACCCCTCCACTCCCATTCCCATCCCCTCCATTCCCATTCCCACCCTCTCCCCGCCGTTCCCAGCCCCTCACCTGTTGGAATGCTGGGCAGCCACCTCGTAGATGCTGACGTGGAGGCTGCAGTTGGCGTGGCCGGGGGCACCGCGGGCTTTGTAGATGCGGAACTCGGCGGCCGTCACGGCCTCTCCCGCCGGCACCTGGGTCAGGTCGAACCTGAACTCCTTCCAGTAGGGCTTGGCCGAGAACAGGTCCCGGTCCTGCTCCACTGCGGAGCAAACGGGGTCAGGGCTGGCACTGCCAGGCTGGTTGGAACCTCAGACCCCCCCACTGGGTCCCACCGATGGCATTTTGGGGACAAACCCGCTGGTTCCGAGCTGCTCGCCCTTGGCTGGAAATTCCCGTCTCCCAAGAAGTTGAATCCGGACGCAGCCTCCCCGATTTTTGCACTTTATTTTGCTGTAAACCCACCAGCCTCCCCTGCCAGCCCTCTTCCTTTGTTATTAATTAAAATGTAAACTAAAACTAAAATTAAAATTAAAATTAAAATTTAAACTAAAATTAAAATTTAAACTAAAACTAAAATTAAAATTAAAATTAAAATTAAAATTAAAATTAAAACGAAAATTAAAATTAAAATTGAAATTAAAATTAAAACTAAAATTAAAATTAAAACCAAAATTAAAATTAAAAATAAAATTAAAATAAAAATTAAAAGCACAAACGCTGACTGTGTGAAGAGCACAAAGAACGTGCCGTGCTTTAGGGGCTCCAGTCTTTTGTTCTTCATCAAAAGATGACAAAAACACCCAAAAATTTGAGGTTTTGGGGGTCAGCAGGACCATCTGGAGCAGGAATTGGGGTTTTCCAAACTTCTCTTGCAGCAGACAAGCCCAGGGCTCGTCGGGGCCATCACTGGGTATCACAGGTCCCCTCTTGCCCACAAGTAAAGATTTTCATCCTGTGCATTTTTGGGGAGGTGAAGGGGATTATGAGGTCACTGCTCTGTGAAAAATCCCTCCCTTTTTCCTGAAAACACCTCTTTTCTCCATCAATCCAGCACACACTGGGACAGGAAAAATCTGATTTTATTTTGTAAGGCCATAAAGAATAAACCTCCCTTTCTTTATGGTAATGCAGCCCCTACAGTTTTGCTAATGTGCAATTATTTGCTTCAAAATGTTCTTTAAAAATATTCCAATCTTTCTAGCCTGGGTATAATTAAAGTTTATGATTAAATATGATTCAATGTGACTAAAGCTTCTCCTGCTTCAGGCACAAAGCAACGTAACCAATTTGACCCAGCGCTTCCTTTTAAAAACAAAACAAACAAATCATTAACTACATCGAAAATAAATATTTTAAATGCATTTTTAAACCAGTTCTGGGGGGGAAATATTCCAAATTTAATCCACCACGAGGCCGCCGTTCCCATTTACACGGCGGGAGCGGCACATCCCTCCAAACCCAACACCGAGATTTTACTTACGTACCCACAAGTTTTTGGGTTTTTTTCCTTTTTTTTTTTTTTTTTTTGCCCCTCTATATTTTTTTCTCTCCCAAATCCCACATTCCCTCCAGCTCCTGGCCTCACCACAAGCCGTGTTATAAAAAAAGCCCGGGGCAGGGCGGATGCGGAGAGCGCTTCCTGCTCGGCGGGGCGGCTGCCAGCTGCGGCAGGAGGATGCTGTGGGGAGCTGGATCCAACCCCTGCCCCTCTCAGCAGCCCCCCAAACCCCCTGCAGCCCCTCAGGCTCTTCCCTCTTTTCCATTTCTTCCACCAACCCATCGCGGGTGGGTTTGTTCTCCCCCATCGTTGGTGCTGCCAAAGCCGTCGAGGCCTCGTGGCGCTTGCGAAAGCCTTGAATTCCCCCCAAAACACGACCAGAAGAGTCACCTCCTCTTTTTTAGCGCCCAGTGGGTGTCCCACGGTCGGTCCAGGGGACACCCAGGTACAGGGTGGTGTCCCCTCGGGTGTTTTTGGTCACCTGGGTACTCAGGTGACCCCTTTGCTCCAAAATCTTCGGCTGTAGCTGGACCCTCACCCAGGGATGGGCAGGGGAGGTTTTTTGTCAGAGTCAAGGAGGTCACAGAGACCCCACACCAGCTAAAAAAAACCCTGAGGGTGATTTTTGGCCCTAGAGAAGAGTGAAAATCATGACCACAACAAATTTTTTATGAAAACTTCCCATGGCCGTGCTGCGGAGGGGACGGAGGGGCCCAGGGATGAGGGCAGAGGGGGGGATTTGGTGGGAGGGAAGCCCAGGGACACCTCGGCAGCAGGAGAGATGCTAAAGGGGCTGCAATTAGCTGAGCTCCTTGATGAACCAAATCAGCTGGACCTGGCAGCAATCTGAGTTTGGGATGAAATTCTGGGAGGAATCCCTGAATTCTCTGCTCCTTCAGGGAGAAGAAGAGGGGCAGGACCAAGGGAGAAGCTTCCCCCTTCTGTGCCACCCCTGGGGCACAAAGAGCAGCTTGGAGGGGGCTCAACACCCCTGTGCTTTCTGCTAAAATAAAAACGGCTGTGAACTGGGAGCCCTGCAGCTCCCCCAGAGCACCCAGCGAGCTGTGGGTGCTCAGATGCTGCTGGGGCTGTGCTGGAGGTGCCCCCCCGGCTCGTTTTGGGAGCCCACGGTGCCTGGGAAGCTGCCCCTGGTCCGGGTTGACTCAGCCACACCACCAACCCTCAATTATCTGTGGGCGGATGATCCGGATTGCGGAGGAGACGCGCTAAAAAAGCCCAACCCAAGCGCTTTGCTCTCCTTGCCCCCTCCTTTGGCACCGTCCCCAAGAGCTGCTGCGTCTTCCCCTGGAGCTGAACGTCAGCCCTGGGCTCTGTGCTCCCACCACCCCCCAGAAAATAACATAAAAATGATTTTACACCGATATAAACAGCCTTGGGGTCGTTCCCTTGGCAGGGGGTGCCCAGCTCCATCAAGGCTGAGCCTCCTGGTGTCTCCCAGACCCCGAGCATTCCCGATCTCTTCCCGGATCCCACCCTTGCTCCTGCTCCCCAGGTTATTCTTAGCTGCACGTTTCTCATTGTGCACTTTCTCCGTTTCTATAAACTGCGCATCAGTCGTAATTACCGGTCCTGGCTGCTCCCGATGGGTCCCCATGATCATTTCAGGCACCAAATTGAAAGGAAATGCCAGGATATTCAACCACATCAAGCGCTCTGGAGCCTAAAATAGGTTTAAAGGAGATGCAGGGAAGATGCTGTCCCTCACTTGCAAGCAGGAAAAAATAATCTCCAGAGGTTTTCTGAAGTGGGGAGGGATTTAGGAGTTATCCCAAGTGCTGTGAAATGCATCCAGGCTCCCAGTTTGCCTCATGAGTGTTTCCTTCATCCTCCTGGGATGAGCACTGGGAGCTGCAGGGCTTGGAATTGGATACCCCCAGCCCAGCGCCTTGTGGCTGGGAGACAGCCTTGGCCCCCACCCTGCACACCCAGCCAGGAGCACCGTGACACAGGTGCATCCCAGGGGTTTATTTGGAAAGGTTTTCCCATCAAAACACACATGGATGGTCCATGCAGAGCACTGACACCTCGGCACAGGCTGCCCTGGGGTGGATGCCTGGAGGACGAGGCTCAAATGGCTGCAAAGTGAAGCCAGGAGTGGGAAAATCCTGCCCCAGCTGCTGACAGCAGCAGGATTTGGGTGGTGATTGTGTGGGGGCGAGGGCAGGAGGTCGGCAGTGCGTGACGAACTTCCAGTGTGGAGAGGGGAGCAGCACCCCCCGACTCCCAAAATTCCATTCAAGAGGCTGCCCTGAGCTCCCACCCCACACCAAGGGTTCCCTGGAGTGCCTGACGTGCTGTGGCTGTTTTTGCCAAGGTGTCCTGAATTCCTCTCCAGTGTTCCCTGGATTTTCCAGGAAGATGTTTGGCTGTGGGCACAGCTTTATCCCAAACAGCCATGGAGGAGTCCGGCCACATGGAATCACAGACTGGAAGGAACCTTGAAGGTCATCTAATTCCAACTCCCTGCCATGGGCAGGGACATTTTCTATTAAATCAGGAGCCAGGGAAGGGGGGATGTGTGTGTTCTGTGGGGCCCTGGGTGTAGTGGGGGGCTCGGGAATGCCGTGAGTGCCCTCATCCCCTTGCGGTTACAAAACCTCCCTGCTCCAGCACTACCTCCTGCCCCTATCCATGGCTCACAGCCGAGGAGAATCCCCAAAACCCCGGGCTTAAAAACACCACAACCCACCCGACCCCTCCAGCAAGGGCACAGAAAGAGCACAGCTCAGGTTTTACCCTGGCTCCGGGAGGAAAAGCGATGGGAGGGGTGGATCCACCATCACCAAACGCAGCCGGAGGTGCCCGGTGGCCCTGGCTGTCCCCAAGCGCTGCCTGCCCAGGCTGGGCTGTGTTTGTGCTCCAGGGAGGTTTGTCCTTCCCCCTTCCCAGGATCAAGGTGTGCCGCTGGGAGCCGCGCTCCGGCCCGGCTCACACAGGGGAGCGAAGAGGTCCAAGTGCCCAATGGGGCACAGACTTTGCTCCATTTACATGTCCCATCAGGATAATTGTGCAGCCAATTACGCATGCAAATGAGAGCTGGCCTTCTCCCACAAAAAAAACCCCTTATTTAATTAACATGAAGGGGCTGACGAAGCCGCAGAAATCAAAGCCATTCAAATTGGAGGCTGGAGCTGTTGTTCCCCAATTCTCCCGGCTATTCCGGGAGCGCTGGGAAGGGGAGCAGTGCCCCTGTGCCAGCACTGACACCTCCCACGAGTCTCCCCTGGACATCCCATCCTGGCTGCCATCAAACTTGACCACTTTAAAGCCCATTTTGGTGCTTGGGTGTTGTCCCAAGCGCTGAGGGGATTTGCTGCTGCAGTTTTTGCCTCCATCAGTCTCAGCTTTCCCAGGATGCTGAGCTCCAGCAGTTCCCTCAGGACTCTAAACGGGAGCTGATGTGCCCGTGGGCACCCCAGAACAGCAGCAGGGTCTGTTCCAGGGAGCCTCCTCACACCCACACGGGGGACAGGGAGTGTAGGAACGAGTGGGAGACACCTCTACAGCCCCTCCCTCCCCTCAACCTCCTCCCAAGGGTGCAGATCCCCTCCCTGCCTCGAGTCTCCAAGGAGGGATTCTCCCCATCACGAAGAGGTTGTGGGCACCCAAACGCCCCTTAAAGCAACGAGCAGGGGCAGGGAAGAGCTCCAGATCCGAACTCCTGGTCTGCAAATCCCTCTGGGTTCAGAGCAGTGCCTGCTCTCGGAGCGGATCCATCGCACCCCGAGCGTTTGTGGCCTCGCTGGTGCTGGAAACAGCTCTGCTGCTGCTCCAGCCGCTGCCTGGAAGTGGGAGGGATGCTGAGGCTGGAGCCCGGTAACCAGCCGGACGGGATTCCAGCAGTAATTAGCAACCTGGAGGGTTTTATTTGGAACCGTGATTCAGTGTCCCATCGAGGGCCAGCCACCCTGCTGTTGGCACCAGAGCTGCTGTCCTGCCTGCCCTCCCCGCCCGTCCTTGTGCCCGGTGGAATGGGGAGAGCAGGGTGGACGAGCCTCCCTCAGCCCCCTCTCGCCGCAGGACATTCCCCTTCTCCTTTTCCCCCTTTTTAAGCGGAGTTGGGATTCATCATCGTCCCTCACGGCCACCGCGTCCCTCAGAGCCACCGTGTCCCTCACCGCCGCTCTCCCCCGTTAGCGAGTTTAACTTTGGGCAAAGGAGTTCCTGATTTGAACAAAGACGCCCTGAGAAACCACCCCAGGGCCGAGGAGGGATGCTCGGAGCTGCCGGTACCGCAGTCACGGCTCGGGGGCAGGTCAGCCCCGTGCGCCCGGTCCCGCCGGGCGCTGTCCCCCGGTGTCCCCTCGGTGCCTCCCCGGCTCCGCCGCCACCTCCTCCCTGCTCCTGCCCGTCCATTCCTGGCTGTTTTTGTCCCCCCGGTCCTGCCAAAGCCGCCTGGATCGCCCCGTGCGCTCCCGAGCCTCCACAAGCCCCGGCGGCTCCGGTGCGCTCCGGTCCGCTCCCGGCGCCGGCTCCGGCCAAAGCCTCCCCGGG
>VZTJ01000945.1:236039-273724 GCA_013397795.1 Orthonyx spaldingii | reverse complement strand
TCTTGTCCTTTTTTTTTTTTTTGCTTCCTTTTTTTTTTTTAATCTTTTTCTTGATTTTTTTTTTCTTTCTCTCCCACATTTCAGTTTTCCAGGCCCCTCTCTAAACAGGGGTCACCGAGAGGCAATTTTTTTATCTACATAAATATTCACATGAAAATAGTAACTTACAAAAAAGGAAAAAAACAAACAAACAAAAAAAAAACAAAACAAAAAAAACCCCAAATAAGGCAGCTTCATAACACAACTTTTCTTTTACACTTTTAACAATATAGTTTCTCCCATTTAGAATAAATATACATCCAATGTACGGAGCAGGGCTTAAAAACTGGACACAGGTCGGGTGGTTTTGTTTTTTTTTTTCCTTTCTCTCTCAAGAAGGGTGGTGGGTACAGTATTATCTTTTAGGGCCCGGAGTTTTCGGGGTGGCGGCGGGCGCTTTCTTGGACATGGTGGGGATTTTGGAGGGCTTGGCCGCGCCCCGGCGCGAGCTCTGCCCGCCGGCCGCGCTGCTCTCCGAGGTGTCCGAGCAGGCCGACTGCGTCTCCAGCAGGTCGAAGTCGGAGGCGTCGCTGCCCCGCCGGCTGCTGGCCCGGCTCCCCGTGCGGCTCCCGGCGCGGCTCGTGGGACGACTGGCTGCCTTTTTGGGATCTGCAAGGAGAGGGGAGAAGGTTTGTTCCTGCCCCATCGCCGGGTCAACAGCAAAACCCCCGCCGTGGCTGCTTTTGACCCCCCTGAGGTGGGAGGTTCAACGTCAGGGTTGATTCCTCCCCTGATTTCAGCAGTTTTTTGAAGTGCAGAGCCACGCCAGCATCTCCTCCACCCACCCGTAAAATATTCCGTGTTTTCTCCACCGATTTGAGCCAGTGCGGGGAGTTTTTCCGTCTTTTGCCTTCGCTCACCTGCCCGAGTGGTTTTGGCACCTGTGGACACTGGTGAGGAGCTGTTACTGGTGTCCCCAGCCAGGGAGGTCCTGCTGGAGTGGAAGGTGGGTCGCTTCAGCTTGCTGCCCGCCGAGGGGGTCACCTGGGGAGGAAACACACACAGGGCACCCTTCAGCTGTCACCTGCACCGTCACGGGCCGGGATCACGTCCCAGATCACATCCTCAGCAAAAATTTGGGAATTTAAGGAACCCCCATCTTAATGGTCAGGGAGGGCACCAGCTGCTGTTTCAGGAGCAGTTCATAGAATAAGGGAAAAGCCCAAATCCTGAAAATTTGGAGTTTGTGTGCTGCAGGCCAATGAAAGGGAATTTGTTGGGGAAAAAGAATTTTTCTTTTTCCCAAGCAAAGCTGTTAGGAGACAGTACCAGCTGGGCTTGAAACCTCTACAAAGGGCACGTGAAATACAGAAAAACAGGGATTTCAGCATCCCAGCAGCTCAGGAGCATTTGGGAAGGTCAAGTCCAACTTGGGATGTTGTGAAGCACAACCCACTGTGGGCAGAGGTGCAGGGACACCCTGGTGCCGGTGTGTCCACACCACTCCCAGTGCCCAAAGGCAGCTGAAGTGGAAAAGTGATGGAATCAGCTCTGGTTGCAGCCTGAAACGTGGCTTTTCCCCGACCTTTAAGATGTTGGAAGTGCAGCTGGTGAGGGGGGAAGCAGCACAACAGGCAACTCTGCTCCCGCCGCTGCTGCAGGAAGCCGAGGGGAAGGTGGTGCCAGCAGGGCGAGGGCACCTGGATCCAGCTGGAAAAGGCAGCTCCAGTTTCTGTTCACCATCCAGAGCTCTGGGTTTGGGGCAGCTCTGCAGGAAAGCAACTGCCTGGGGTTTTCTCCCATTCCTGGGGTTTTAGGGTTGGCTCCAGCTCGGCTGCGTCCCTGCACAGATGGACACAGATCCCAGAGGGCATTTCCCATAGAGCTTTAACAGCTGGAGGGGTTTCCCTCCATCCCCTGTGATTTTGTGATTTTTGGGAACCTCAGAGATGTTGGAATGTGATGAAACTGGAGCTGCAGGGGGAGAGGGGCAGCTGAGGGAATTAAAATCCATTAACAGGTGAGTTTCGAGGTGCCATTGTCATCAGCAGAGATTTCGATTCTCATCCTTGATCCTATTTTAAAATAGGCAGCAAGCATCAATTTAGGGCAATTGGGGAAGTGCTCCTGACCTCCTGATGAATCAAACTAATCCCTTTTCCACACGGAAGCACCGCTGAGCAAGACACAGTTACCTCACCAGCGCTGTGAACCACCAGGATCTACCCGGTGCTTCTCATCACCCACTCTCGAGGGCAGGAAAAGTCCATGAGGAGGCTGAAAACTTTAGGGAAACCAAAGCCTCAGCCCAAATTCATCCTCCTGGGAGCATCCAGGCGGTGGCTGGACACACCAGACGTGCTTCCACGCGGTGATAAACACAAGCTCTCCGTGAAACTGAGGCGGTGTGGTTACGGTGCATGCGCTGTAGCTGATTTTCAAGTCTCAACTCGGCTGCTGGATTTCAATTTTGGGAAGCCAAACGCGGCCCCTTTCCAATGTAACAGCTGTTAAAGCTGGGAAAATGAGCACATTTCTCAAAGCACAAGAGGATTAAGACGGTTTGGAAGCAGGTGAAGGTGAATTGAAAGCGTCGAGCTTCGTTCCGAAGCCGGTATTTTTTGTTTCAATCCGAGTTGGAGACCCATGAAAAACGCCAACAGTCGGAGCGTTAGCGGTGCTACAAGCGCTGCTCTACCACAAGGAAAGCGTTAAGAGCAGGCAGGGGAGTGGGGTGACTCCGTGCCAGGGGCTCTCCAGCCTGCCAGCAGCTCCTCGGGGCTGGCACTCCATACTCTACCTCGGCGCTCGGCAGCTGGAAGTCGGAATAATCGAATCCCCTCAGGGGGGTGCCCGCTTTACTGTTTATCAACCAGGGTTTGTCATAACATCGAGAGAAGTGGTGTGGAGTCTGTGAAATGGAAAATCCAAGGAAAGGGGGGGAGAGGCGCAATGAGTGGTAAAAAAAAAAAAAAGAAAAAAAAAAGAGAAATGGGGAAGGGTTTCCAACGGGGGGGGGGAAACGGCACTAAAACGGAGCGAGAACTGAACAGGGATTACATAAATTAAAATAAAGGGAAAAAACCCAAAAGGTGATGAGATAATGACGATGTGGTGGGGAAGGAGAGATGAGGGGTGATGGCTTCTTCCTGACAGCACAGCCCTGCCTTCGGCTGCACGGCGAGCGCTGGGGACCCTCCTGTGGAGCCACAGGGACCCGAGCCTGGGCTGGAAACCTGGAAACCTGCAGCATCCCACCCCCATCCCAGCTGGGAACACCCTCCAGAGCCCTCACCAAGCCCCCAACCTTCCTCCTCCCTACACCTCCTGCAGCTCCTCCTCTGGTTGGGTTCTGGAGGCCGCCAAAGGAAGGGAAAGCTTCACCCCTGAGCCCCACCTTGGCTCCGCTGGCCGGGGTGGCCGGGGAGGACGGCATGGAGGCGCAGCTGTGGTTGCTCTGGCTGGCGCTGGAGCTGGAGCGCGTTGGAGAAGCTGCTCGGGAGGAGGGTTTGGATCTCCGGCCCCGCGAGCGGAACGGGGTCATCCCCTGCGAGGCGCCCTCGGGCAGGATGAACTTCTCCCGCAGCTCCAGGTTGGTCCGTCCTCGTGCTGGAAGGGAGGAAAGGAGAGCAGAGCTCAGGTTTGGAGGGACTCAACGTCCTCAGTGGGGCTCAGGAGGCTCCAGGGCTGGGAGCAGCTTCCTTGGGCATCTCCCCACGCCCGTCTCCAAGAGTGAGACCGGCCTGGTTCTCCTGCTCTGCCTTAAAACCTCCTGCCACAGATCAGCTCTTTGAGAAACTGGCTGATTCAAAGCTGCCCCAGGGCCAGGAATTCGCACTGGATGCTCTGTTGCTCTCTTGTGGAAAGCATCCTGATGGCCTTTAAACTCACCATGTCACAACTGTGGCCAATGCCACCTTCAACATGGCTTAAAAACAACAAAAACAGCTTTGAAGGGTAGGGATTCTGCTCTCTCACAGCTCTGGGCAGCTCTCCACGCATTTTTGGGGAGAGAGGAGAGAATTCCCAACTTTTCCAACCAAGCCATTAAAAACCGACTTCTCAAAATTTTCACCCAAACGCCTCAAAGAGCTGGAAGGGCTCCCTTCCACAAGCAAGGGGCAACCAAGCAGGGAGGGAGAAGGTCTGTGGGCCTCAGCTGCCGTGTGCCAGAGTGTTTCATGCTCAGGGGTGTTCAGACAGAGCGAGGGCATGCACCGAGCCTTACGGGAGCACCGGAGGAATTCTGGAGCCGGCGGATTACGGGTTACAGAAAGCCAAGAAAGCAACTGCAGGAGGGAAGCGCCACGCTGAGATCACCAAGGGATAGAAACAACCTCGATGTCAGCGCTGCAGAGCATCTGCTGCAGAGCGTGAAGGGCGCAGGAGGAGCAGGAGAAGCCCCAGGGGCTCCCCTGGTTGTAAATCACGCTGCCTTCAGCAGCAGCCGTCGGGCAGCCGGAGCGCGGAATGCAGCAGCTTGAACAAGACACATCCCAAGCAATTAACATCCCAGAGAGCCCAGGGAGACACGGAGCACTCTCCAAAACACGCTCCAGCCCCTGGCTAATCCTGCTCTGCCCCCTGGGCGTGGTTCTGGTCCAGCCCCGTGGCTCTGACCAAGGTGTAACCTCAAGGTTTTGGGAAGGAGGTGACCCCAGCTCTCCATGCTCAGTGTGTGACCCTGGTCTGTGTTATCCCAGCAGTCCCTTCCCAATGTGTCTCACCACACACAGCCCTAAAAACCCAAGATCAAGGTGGTTCCTCCCTTCTAACACCCCGCTGCCTCTTCCTTAAGCTCTGTTCAACCAGGAGCTTCTTGCACTTGAGTTTTCCTGCATTAATACTGACCTGAAACATCTTTTTTGCTTCACCTGAGACTCATTTGTGCGAGGTGACACTGAACCAACACACTTAAAGCAGGACACGGTGCTCAAAACCCCCCCAAAAATCCAACCCTGCCCTGAACAGCCCCATGGACAACAAAGTCTAAATGCAGCCCCTTTTACAACTCAAATCTGGCTCTGGAAAAAAGGAGGGCCACGCTTCCACCCTCAAAAGCAAAAATGAGTGGAAAAAAGTTCATTTTAAGGCACTGGAAGAAGACCCAGCACCATCAATTTGGTATTTAAGGTCCACAGTCCTGCCCAGCTCAGAGTTTCTAAATTAGTTCCTTATGCTGCTGCTCTGAAGATAACAAATGAAATGAGAAAATTTGTATTAGAAATGCATCAGGGAGAGGCTCAAAGTGGCAGGAGAAATGTCTCCTTGTCCAGCAGGATGAGCCTGGACCATCAGTGCCCCGTGGCCACAGCCTGGTGGGGCAGCACCACAGGTTCACAGATCCTGACCTGGAGCATCCCCAGCCTCTCTCAGACTGGGATTTTACCACCTCCTGGTTTGAACCTTTGGAATTCCTTCAGGTCAGCTCTACAAAACCTCCTCCATCACCCCCAGAGCCACACAAACATTCCCTGACCACTTCCCAGGGAAGTCAGGACGCCCAGCACAGCTCTGCAGCTGCACTTGCTGGGGTCTTAAAACCAAGGAAAACACAACCCTTCCCTCTTTTCCTCCTACAACACCCAGACAAACACTGCCAGCTTTGCTGCAGCATCACCAGATCTGGTGACTTCAAGCTCCTGGTTCGCTTTGGATCTATTTTCTCCAGCTCCTGCCCATCCAGATAACGACCCAACTCAGCCACAGCATCCAAACTGCCCTCAGTGGGTGGGAAGACATCGAGCCCAGGAGCTGCCTTACCTCTGCACGGATCATTCTTCACTAAAAACTCATCCAGGGCCATCCATCCTCCGCCCACACGGACCATGACCGTGCTCCGCAGGATCCGCACCAGCCGCAGCTGCTGGGAGTCGCCGAACTGTGGGGCCAAGGGAGAGGTCAGGGACAGGGGAACAGCCAGGGCCACGCGGCTCCTTCCCTCACCAGGCTGCACCAAGGGCTTTCAACCACCTGTTTCAGAGCTTCAAGGCTTCTCCAGACAGGTTCTTCTGGAACAAGCGCAAGGAGATACCGACTGATGTGGAGTTTTCCTGCCTGGTTTGAAGGTGATGCAACCAACCCAAACCCTTTCATTGTAAAGGTATTTTTTTAGAGAGATTTCAGAACTTGGGGGTTGGATGGCTTTTCTTAGTTGGAATTGTAGTTTTTTTCTCTTTTTTTTTTGTGAAGGAAATAGAGGCTGGCAGTGCCCTGACCCTCCTGGTGCAGCCCACGTGGGAAGGAGCCGGCTGATCCAGCAGGACAAGCCGAGCGAGAAACCTCTGATCACCACCAAGTCTGAAATCCAGGGACTGACTCCCCCGAGCCTCAGACTTGACCCCAGCAGCCACGAAGCCCCTGCTGCAGCAATCGCCCAGTGAGGATGTTTGGGTGAGTGCAGAGTGATGGGAATCCAGGCAGGAATCCCCAGCAAATGGTGATTAGTGATTGCGATGTTCATTAGTGGTTTGAAATGCCTACAAGATCAAAAAAATTTAAAAAAAAAAAAAATGCACCCCAGATCAAAAGCATGTGTTTATAAAGCTCTCCTAAAGCTCCTGGACACCCAAGCCCACGCTCCTGGGTGTCTGCCAGGCCTGGGAGGGACATTGGGAGCCTGGCTGGGACGTGGCAGCTCTGCAGGCAGGTCTACAGAGCACCTGCTGGGATGAGAAGACAGGAGAACCTGCTTTGGGAAGACAGACCCTCTCCAGAATGACTAAAAAAAGGGAAAAAAACCCCAAACAGGAACATTTGCTGTGGGTGGAGTTGCAAAAAATAAGAGATTCAGTGAAAACAGAGAGTGCAAAGTGACCGGGATGGGTCAGAGCAGGAGGCGACATCTCTGACCCATTGGTGGCTCTCCCTGCTCGAGGGTCCCACCAAACTGTCCTTGTCTCAGTCAAGGAGCTGCCACTGCGCCCACAGGCAGAGAAGGGAGCAGGGAAGCTTTTTCCCTCTCTCCAGGCTCTACATGAGGTGTCCTTCAAGACCCAACCCCAGGGAAGAGTCAATTCTCATTATTTTCCAGCTTTTTGTTGAAAACATTTCTATAATCACTGCCTAAAATTAAAGCCGGAGCTCTCAGGAGTCATCCACTTCCAACATTCAAGTTTGCTTCATTTTGGGCATTTTTTGGGGCATCTTTTTGGGTGGGCACCATCACAGCACGTGAAAAAGAAGCTCTTTGGATTCGGGCAGGGGGACATCAGAAGGGCAGGGGGTGCTCCAGCCCTGCTCAGAGGGGGCTGTGCCCCCCGGGGCAGCTGGGCTCCTCTCAGGTCACGGCACTCTGGGGATACATGCAGGTTTTGGGAGGGGAGCCTTGCTCCAGGGAGGAGTTACCCCGTGGGTGCAGCAGGATGAGGGTTTAGTTGTCCTACAGGATTACTCAGCGCTCTCATTCCACGGTGATTGCGGTGCAAACCCACCCAGAGCCTGGTGCAGGTTGTGCCCCCCTGTTCCCCTCAGGAGAACACATCTGTACCCCAGGGCCATGATCCACCACCATCAACATCCCAAATACATCCAAGACAGGAGCCCAGAGAGAAAAACCTCTCCGCTTTTGCCAAATCCTGCTTTCTCCACTGAATTTTTTTCCTTTTTTTCTGCCCAATCTTTTTTTTTGTTTGTTTTTTTGGGGGGGTGGCACTCCTCTGTACCAGGCTCTGCTGAGCAGCAGTCCCAGATCTCATCCTCCCACAGGACAGAGCAGCATCACAACACACAGAGCTACGGTGGTTAAAAAAAAATTCCAGAGGTGAGAGACAGCACCACAAGGCAAACTGTACCTGATTGCCGAGGAAGAACTATGGAGGGAGAGGGAACGGGGAGAGGGGAGGAAAGTCCAGAGGAAGAGGAGGGGAAAGAAAAACAAGAAAAAACATTTATGGGATTAACAGTGCAACAATCATGAAATCTGTTAACTGCAGGGGTTAGAAATCTGGGGGGTTTTGGGCTATTTGGGGGGAAGAAGAAGCTCTGGGAGGTTGGGGCCAGTGCTGCCAGAGGGGGATCTGCTCCTCCTGGCCGGAGCATCAGCCCCAAACCCAGTGAGGGCAGGAAAAGTGGGAATTCTGCCGCCACTTTGCCTCGCTGAAGGGTTTGAAACATAAACAGCAGCTCGCTACAAAGAGATTCTGTCAGGAAATTATTCTCCCTTCTTCGGGAGCGAGCTAAGAAAAACACAGGCGTAAGGTACACTCATCCAGGAGGGGAACTTCAAGGGCGGCTCCGGCCGAGTGAATGCGGCGTTTCACGGGGCCCCCGGGCCGCCTGCCCCAGAACAGGGACACTTTTATGTTCTCCCAACTCAGGGAACGCCCTGGGGCCAAGGATGGAGCTGGGAAAACACAGCCCAGCCACCTCCGCCAGGAGCCGAGGGGACGAGGTCTCCGCCTCACCCCGGGTCCCCCCGCGCCAGGCTGGGCACCCCTTGGGTGATCCCCCCTGCCTGGGTGGGAAGGGGGAGCAGGGTTTGGGGAGGGTTTCCAGCCCCTCTGCCTTACCCGGTACTTGTTCTCGCCGATCTGCTCCACCTGGAATCTCTTGGCACACTTGCACTGGGCCACTTGCCTGGTGACCTGCCACCAGCAACAGCAGAGGTAAGGAACCAGCATTTTGGGAGTCTCCCCCAGCACAAATCACTGCTTGGATGAAACAGCCCCAAGCAGCCTTTCCTTCTAAAACACGCTCACTCCCAACCAACTATTTTGGCTCAGCACCACCAAAATCCTCTTTTAATCTGTTTTTTCTCTTCCCCACTGCCAACCCGCAGCTTGAACCACCCCAAACCTTGCTGAGCACCCCCTTTTTTTCGGTGCTTCACCTCATCCTCGATCTTGTCAGCATCAGTGGTGGGTCTGTAGGCGTCCTTGTTGGGATGGAGGGCAGCCACAAACTCGTAGTAGTCGATGTAGCCGTCGCCGTCGCGGTCGAAGATATCGGCCACCGCCGTCATCTCCAGCTTCGTGGTGGGGAATTCTGGAAGGAGGAAGGAATGAGGAAAGGATGAGCAGGGATTTCATGCATCACAGACAGGGTTGTTTTTCCAGGCTGGTTTTGGGGACTCACTGGAAGCCAGGATGCCGTCGATGAACTCCTGCCGGGTGATCTTCCCGTCCTGGTCCTTGTCGATGCGCCGGAAGAAATCCATGACCCGGGACTTCTTGTGGTTCATCCAGCGCATGTACTTCTTCCTCCAGACGTCGAAGTCGAAGTTTGCAAACTCCTTCAGCTGGAAGCAAACCCCAGGGAGAGTCAGTGGGAGAAACCCCAAAGGAGCAGCAGCCACAGAACCACCCCGAAACCCCCGCCTTGGGTGAGCTCCCCGTGCCGCCGCTCCCTGCCCACCCTCCAGGGAGGGTTTATCTGGATTTATCCAGACAATTCCCAGCGAGGGGCTGCCCAAAGTGAATTCCCAGCACAGGACACACAGCGGAGCCGACAGGCAGCACGTGGATTGTGCATCCCAGGAGGGTGGGATGCAGCGGCCCCCACACTGCTGTGGGGACACACAGGCAGGGAAGGTCAGCCACGGGCACACAGACACACACACACCCCGTCTCCTCGGCCTTCTGGGGATGCTTCCTCACCCCACAGACTTGCCAGGGAGGAATTCCCACTGCCAGCATCACTCTGGGCACGGATCTCCCCTCTCCCTTCCCCAAGAGGGGATTTCTTGCTCATCTTCCAGCTCTACAAGTCCCAGCCTCAGACCCTCCAATTTAAACACCCTTCTTATCTCCCCACCCCAAAACAACCCCACCAGCTCAAGCAGCTCACACCAAGATAAGACAACAATTTTAAGGGGTTTGGGGGTTGGTTTTTTTTTTATCTCTCTCTAAACATTCTTGGGGTGAAAAGCAACAAAGAAAAAACATGAATACGAAGAAACTGAACTGACCTACAGCAAAAGCAACAAAAAACAAAAAAAACCACTCACTTCTGGGCATAGCTGCTTTGTTAAGCGTAAATAAAAACAAAAATGACATTAGATGGTTGGATAAAATAGAGACAAGTAATTGTTAAACTAATTACTAAGAGGAAAGCAGGGCCTGGCTGTCATTAACTCTACAGATACCAACTACAGGGGCACAAAGTTGGTTAATGTGTAGTTAATTACTTAATTACCAAAGGGTTTTTAGCCTTAATATTTTAGGAATATTTGATTTTTGGAAAGGCAGCAGGAACTGTCTGCAAGAGCTGGGGCAGCACTGATTTAAAAGTGCTTCTTGCACCTCTCTGGGGATGAACTCCCAGCTCCCACCCTGCCCAGAGCAGCCAGGGGCTGTTACCTCCTCCAGCCTGTCCAAGGCATCGTTGAGCTTCCTCTGCCTCTCCAGGGCCAGCAGCCAGACCTGCTGCCAGCGTGCTGAGAGCTGGTTTATCCTGGGATTCTTTGTTTCTGACTGGGAGATAATGGGCATGCTGGGGGGAGCAGCCTGCCCCAAGGATTTCCCTGGAAAAAAGGGAAAAAAAGCAGTGGTTTGAGGTGGTGTTCATGGGTGCAGTGAGTCTGAAGAGCAGCAGTGAAATGGGTTTTGTTTTTTGGAAGGGAAAACCTCCCACGGCCTTGCTGGCTGCTGTCCCGAGGCGTGCAGTGTCCCCAGGGAGGGGGACAGGGTGACAGCTCTACACCCACACCCCCGGCACTCAGGAATTCACACTGGACTCTGGCTTCAAGAAACCACATAAAAAACCCCAAAACTTCATCCCTAAGCAACTGCAGACAGAGAGGAGAGCAGTGCCATCCCCAGCACCCCCAGGAACAGCACACCCAGCACGGCTGTTTTGGGAAATGCCACCTGGATTCTCCCCTCCTCACAAGTCTCAGCCGCCTTCCTGGTGGCTGTTAACGCAGGATGCCTCGTTAATTGATAATCAAAGCTAATGAGCTTCCTAGGAATTTCATTTCCTGCCATCCTGGGACCAAAAGCAGACGTACTGTTGCTGCGGGACTTGTCGATGAAGGGCCCGTGGGGAGGCTCGGTCGCTTTTCTTTTGTAAGTCTTCGTCACCCGGTCCACGTCCGGCTGTTTCCGTGTCATCTCCTCCATAAAGGACTGCCAAAACACAGAAAGGATCAAAAAAACCCTTTGCAATTGCACCGTTTTTTGGTTTCCAGCCCTCACTGGGACATGCCAGGCCTGTAGAGGGAGGTGAGCATCAAGCACCAGCCACTGGCGATTGTGGTGGAGCTGCTGCTCAGCGCTGGCTTGGATTTGCCGGGGCTGGAGTTCATCCCTGGTTTTGCTCCAGTTGGGTCCCATGCTGCTTTAATAGGGAATTCCCAGAGAATGCAGTGCCTCCTCCACTCAGGGAGCCAGGGGAAGAATCCCTGCCCCTGCCCCCGTCCCGAGCTCAGCTCGGGGCTCACCTGGTGTTCCGAGATGAGCGCTTTGACCTGATCAATATTCTGGGGCATGGGGTCCTGGTCCCGCTGGATCAGGGTGGTCTCAGCCCACTGGATCCAAGACAGGAGCTCCTCCAGAAGCTCTGCATTGGCCACCAGCTCGGACAGCGCCGACTCCAGCCTCTGCTGGTGCTGCTTTGCCCATGTGAGAACCTGTCGGAAACGCGGGGTGACCATCCGGTGTGGGAAGCCTGGAGCAAGCCCCACCACTCCGTGGCCATCCCTGGAGCCCTCCTCAGCCTGGAACTCATCCTGCAGGACTCACCTCCTCGAACCTGGCCCGGATGATGGTGATCCAGTGCTTGATGGTGGTGATGCAGTCGGGGTGGCAGGCGCCCAGGATGACCTCGCCCATCCCCACCGCCGCGTTCACGTCCACCCTCTTCTCCTCCACTTTCTTCATGAACTCCTGAAAGCCCCAAAGGAATTATTCTGTGATGCTCCCCTCTCTAAACCTTGCCTGGGTGGTGTTTTGGAGCTCCCTGTTACCTTGTGGGTGTCGATGAGGGCCTGCAGGGCCTCGGCATCGTCGGGCAGCGCTCCCCGAAAACGCAGGGACTGCTCCGCCTCCGAGAGCCACTCCAGCAGCATGTGCACAGCTGTCCTGAACTCCTCAGCCTGCAGCAACACAAGCACAGGCTTTTGTCAGCCCTCCACCTCCCCAGCTGAGCTGCTGGGTGCACTCCTGGCAGCTGGAGTGACAACGGGGCTGAAAGGGGCTTTAAAAATACATAAAAATGGGGGAAAAAGCCCTGTTTGGGGTTGGGGTGTGAGCAGCCAGGTCCTGCAGTACTCAGGTACTTCCCTGCCCTCGGCATCAGCTGCACTGAAGAAGGAAATGTTTTTAAAAACAGCATAAGTGCTGCATCCTGAGCAATCTGGCACCTGAGTAGTTTATTCTGTAAATTGCCTACTTGACGTAAAAGCTGCTTAAGAGCCTTTGACCTTTTTGGTTGTTTTTTTTTTTTTTTTAGCTTCAATCGAGTCTCCCTGGACACTGGCAAACACCAGCCTGGCCTGTCTGATCACTGCTGTGCACATCAGCGAGTTCTTTCCATCCTCTCTTTTCAAACCAAACTCTATCAGTTTTTTTTCAGGAAAAAGAACCAGTAACTGGCTGATACCACCCCACTGCTTTGCAGGGCTGGCGTGTTCTGCTGGGCCAGGGCAAAACCCCTTCCCTGAGCTTCGTGTGGAACAAACCTGGAGCCCAGCAAAGCTCTCCAAGAGAGTTTCCAGCCACTGGTTTCCTCCTCACCTGCTTCAGGGCCTGCTCCAGGCGGGTTTGCTTGGACACAGACAGCTTGCACACCGTGTCCCAGCGGTTGCTCAGCTCCTGCAGCTGCACCTTCACCCAGGTCGTGTCGTCCCGGCTGTTCTCGATGAGCTCCCGGCCCGAGCGCTTCAGCACCTGCACGGTCCCCGTGCGCTTCCCCAGCTCCTTCTGGAACACCTGGATGGAGACAGCAGAAGCTGAGCGAGGTTAGGCAGCTCCACTCCTGTCACCTTCCCAGTAATGTTAAAGTTCTTCCCCCTTTTTAGCTGTTTTTTCCCTCTTTATCCACTGCAGGAGAGCAGGACAGGAATTCCTACAGCAAAGCACCGACTCTGTGTCTGTTCTTGGGGAGGACAAGCCCCACCCAGGTCTTGGAGAAGAGCTGGGAAAGGTGCTCTCACCTTGTGAGCATCCATCAGGTTCATGACGAGGTCCAGGTCCCCGTGGACAGGCTGGTCCTCAGCCAGCTGGGGCTCCACCTTGTACAGCCAGTCCACCAGAGCCTGCAGCGCGTCCATGAACTGCCCGGAGAACAGGAGGGCCTCTTCCAGCTTGTGCTGCCTGGAGAACAAACACCCCAGTGAACTTCCACGAGCAAACCCACCTCCTTCTGTCATGTCCCAGTCGGCCATTCCATGAAATCCCTGTGGGACACAAGAACTGCTGGTACCACCTTGGGGCCGGGCTCACCTTTCCACGGATTTTCCGCACACCGTGTCCCACTTATCCCGGACCTCTCCCAGCAAATTGTCCAGCTTTTGAGTGTCATCTGCCAGCAAGGCTTTTTCTTTGAGGGCTCTGCCTGTCCTGATGGTGGTGTCGTAGACAGGCTGCTTCCCACCCAGAGTCTTCTGGAACTCCTGGGAAATGGAGAGAAAACAAAACTGCTTCAGAAAGGCTGGACTCGGCTCTGAGGATTCCCAGACTTCCATGGCAATGGTAGGCATGGACACGCTTTTCTCCTGTCCTGGAAGAGGAGATATTGCCCTGCTCACCCTCCCAACAGAGCCCCCTCCACCCCCTGTCCAGCACCAGCCTGGCCTTGCCAGAATCTACCTTGTGTTTGGAGAGCTGGAGCTTGATTTTGTCAGGATCGTTGGAAATCTCCAGCTCCGAGTCCAGGTGATTCTCTGCATCCTCCAGCCAATCAATCAGCTTCTTCCAGGCCTCGTGGAACTGCAAGGCAACACGAGCAAGCCTGAAACTTCACGCTGGTGGTGTCCCCAGTCCCTTTCTGTGGTCCTGGGACCATTCCTTGGGGTCTGTCCCACCCTTCCCACGCCTCTCACCTGCTTGGCTCGTTTCCTGGCGTCATCCAGAGCCCGTCCCCGCTCCACCGAGCGCTGCACCACCTTCTCCCAGCGGGACTGGACGCTGACCAGCAGGTTCTTGATCAGCACCACGTCCTGCTTCTGGCTGAGGAACTTCAGCTGGTTCCCGGTCTGGTCCAGCTCGATGATGCGATCCCGGTGCGCGTTCACCTCGTTGGCGAACACCTGCCAACAGCAAAGGGTGTGCCACGGGTCAGAGGAGCTGGGTGTGGCCCTGAGAAGCCACGGGGGAGGTGAGGAGCCACCCTGGCTCCCTCCACCCCGGGGATGGAGCCCTTGGGTACCTTGTGCTCATCGATCTGGGCCAGCACCGCAGCCAGGATGAGGCTGGGGGGAGGTGCAATGTTCAGGCTCTGCTCAGCCAGGGTCAGCCAGTTGATGAAATCCTGGAGGGAGTTCTGGAAGTCTGTGGCCAGGGCCAATGCCTCCTCCAGCTTTGCCTGAGGCAGCAGGGAGGGAGAGAAAGAGAGGGAAAAACACAACACGGAGGGTGAGAGCTCTGATCTGCAGACAGAGGCGGCCTTTGTGTCCCTGCCACAGGAACCTCGCGGCCCCGGCCCGGGAAGGCGACTGCTTTGCCAAGGGGAGGGGGCTGCGGTGAAAGGCACGGCTTTCTCTCCAAACAAGAATGGTCCCTGAAAGGGGAGACCTTCCTGGGCACACGAGCAGCTGCGTCACCCTCAGCTTCCTGGGAAAGGGATCTCCGTGGGGACAGGGCTGGGTGGGAGGGGGATGAGATTCTGATGGCAGCAGCTGCAGCGCTGCAAATTTATTCTGGGCCCAGGCCACCGTGGGCCTTGTTTTATCTCATCCCCAGCCAAAAGCTGAGGATGGAGTCAGCTCGGAGGAGGATTTGGCCTGGCCAACAAAGCCTGCCTTTGAGAGCTGCGGGAGGCTTCTTCCCGCCTCCCTGAATTAACCCAAAATGCCATCTCGCTCTCATTTTCTGGGCGATTTCACCAATTCTGATGACTATCTAGGAAAAAAACCCCACGCTAACTGCTTGACACTCAGCACCACCTGAAAAACAGACTCAACCTTTACAACCAAGAGAGACGGATAAAAAAGCCCAACTCCCAGCTTCCTGTGGGAAAGCAGAGTGGGAAAACAGGGGACAGCTGCTGTCAGACCACGGGGGCAAGGCTGGGTGTGTTTTTCCCTCAGTGTTACCTTTCTCTCCTCCATCTTGGTGCTGACCAGGCACCATTTCTGCTCCAGCAGGGCCACGCTCTGTTCCGTCTTCGAGCCGGAGCCGGAGTCGTCGCGGTTGAGCAGCATCAGCCTCCCCTTGGCCAGCAGCTGGCTGTAAACGTCCTCCTTGGCTTTGAACTGGCTGTACAGCTCCTGCAAAGAGCCAGCACCACAGGGTTAGGCAGGGAAAAGCTGGGAGAGGGAACATGTCGTGCTGCAGAGCTCCAGGTGATGGGAACATGAGGTTGAGGACAGGCGGGGAAGTGACAGCAGAGCGACACTTTGAGCTGAGAAAAGGTGGTTGAAGCTTCCTGATGGCTGTTCCAGGCATCAAGTGCAAAATGATCTGTAAGTGGAGAGCACAGCAGCCTCTTCCCCTCATCACACACAGAAAGGAGAAGTTTTGATGGTGATGTTTGACAGGAACTCGGTGAATTAAAAGCATTTTGAAAAAAAAAATCCCTCCTGAGAAATTACCATGTGGGCATTGAGCTGTTCCCGGGCAGTTTCTGGCAGACCTCCTGTGGGTTTCGATGCCGACAATTGGCTCTCCATCCTCGTTAGCCACAGGAGGAAGTCTTCAATCTCACCATGGAAACCCTGAGCCTGTTGGGGAACAGAGCATCGGCCCCGGATCAGATGACATCAGCCACCATTGATCATGTGCCAGGGCTAAGGCTGGCTTTGCTTTGAAACCAGATAAAGAGGCTGAGCTGGATGTGCCAGCGTGCTCAGGAGGGTGAGACGTGCAGTGCCCACAGCCCACAGGTGTGCCTGGTCCCCACAGTGCTCCTGGGCAGGCACTGCACCAGAGGAGCTACTGAGAAACTTCCATAAAAAAATCCCGGTGTCTCCCCAACTCAATCCCCCCAAAACAAAAGGAAGTGGCACCCACTGCACAGGGGGGCATTCCCAAAGCTTCTTCCTGACCTGCTGGAGCGTGGACTGCAGCTGCTGCTCCCTCTCCTCTGTCTTCTGCAGCACAGATTCCCAGCAGGAATTCAGCTTCTCCAGGCGGTTCCACAGGCTGCTGGCGTCGTCCCCAGCGCTGGACTCCAGCAGCTCGTTCCCTGCTTTGTTCACTGTCTCCACGGTGGCTTGGTGGGCCAGGACATCGTTCTTCAGCACCTGCACCAGGTGGGCAAACATTGGACACCTCTCCTGAACACCCTGCCCGCTCCCAGGGATCAACCCAGCTCAAACCCTTCGTGAGGAATGGGAAATGGGCTGAAAATGTGTCTGGAGTGGGCAAACACTCACGTGGTGCTTTGCCAGTTCGACCTCGATGACTTTGGGGTCACCGTTGATGGGTTTTTGGGCGTCCAGCAGCTCCTCGGTGTGGGTCAGCCAGGCCATCAGCTCTGCCAGGGCGTGCTGGAACTGGCCCAGTGCCAGCAGGGCGGCTTCCAGCTTGTGCTGGGCAAGGACAGGGATGGAAAAGGGGAGTTTTAAAAGGGCTGGGAGCACCGCAGCGAGTTTCACCTGCTGACAGCCCCAGGTGTTCACTCTACCTGTCTGTGAGCAATTTTCTCGCCCAAGTTCTCCCAGAGATGTTTGAGCTCTGTCAGTGGTTCCTTGATGATGTCTCTGTCTGTCTCATCCGTAGCCTTTTTTAGCATCAGTTCACCTTGGTGATTAAGCTTTTCCATCTCAATCTGCTGCTGGTAAACCTCCATTTTAAACTCCTGCCAAGACAAGCAGGACAAAAACCAGAAGCGAGTGAATCACTGGAGCCCTGCGAGGCGAGGCAGCGCCGCAGAACCGGCCCCTCCCCTGCCCTGTACCTTCATCTCGTTCATCTGCTCCTTGACCGTGCTCAGGTCGGTGCCCACAGGGGACATGTTGCACAGTTTGATCACAGCGTTGTCCAGCCAGTCAAACATGGCCTGGAAGGAGCAGGGACAATGTGAGGGAATGGCAAAGAGTCCCCTCTGCAGCTGGTCAGGGGACAGGGATGGTCCCTCCACCACCCCACAACCACGAAATTCTGTCTGTCAGGGCAGCTCTGCCTGGCCAGCTCCCTCTTTCCTCCCCTCATCCTGCTGTTCTGAGCAGAAATGAAGATTTGGGAAGACCAACACAATCAAACACATCTTCCTCAGAGCTGGTGGTTGAGCTCAGGCTCCCTCAGAGCCTGCAAACGCTCACCCAGGAGATGTTTCCTGCTTTAAGGAAGTGCAAATCCCAGCACAACTCCAGGGAGAGGATTCACAGTGGTGTTCCCAAGGTCCACCCACTCCACACCAGCAGCCCTGCCTCTTACTTGGAGCGTATCCTGGTACTGCACAGCCGACTGCATGGCTTCCTCCAGCTTCTCCAGCCTCTCCTTCCACGTTTTGTTTAGGTTTTCCCACGCGTTGTTCATCTGCGGAACACGGGATTGCCCACAAAATTCGTCAGGCTCTTCAACCAGAGCTGCCACTTGCTCCCACCTGATTTTATCTGCCTCTCCCTACCTCATCAATGCTCTTTTTCACTTCTGGCTTCTCAGTCTCGCCACAGGCAAAAATGAGGTCGGTCCCGAGGAGGCGGATGAACTCCAGCTCTTCGTGCAGCCCGTCTGTCTCCTCCTTGATAGTCTGCAGAGGCACAGCCACAGAAGAAAAACCTTTATGATCAAATCCTCTTCCAAAATTGCCCCGCGAACAGGAGGGTCCTTCCTGCCCCAGTGTGTTGCACCTTGGCCAACAGCCCAACTCCAGACCCCGTGAGCAGGTGACACAGACAGCAGGTGGCCAATTCTGTCACCACCACCACCCTGGTCTGCTCCCACCTCTGGGACTAAAATAAAACATCTGTATTTAGCTGTGAGCCTGAGCTGCCTTGGCTGAAGATGTTGTTTATAGGAGATGTGCTGTTTACAGGAGCTTTTTGTCAATATAGGAGTGAGGGTTTTGAGGCTCAGAAGGTGCAAACCAAAGTTAGGATGGTTTAAAAAGGGAGCAGCAAGGCTAAACTTAGCAAAGCATAAAGAAACATCCCTGCTCCTCGAGGCCTGAGTCAACTCAAATCCACCTGAAGAGGAATTTGCCACTTATTTGAAGCAACCAGCAACACACAAATCCACACTTATCTCTGGTCTGGCCAAAATCTAAATATACACTTCCCACGCCAGACAGCCTCAGGCTGGGGCTGGGAGCAGAGCCATGCAAGCTCCCACATCACTCTGAGCAAGTGGGCACAGAGCTCTGACCACACAGAGCTGCGTGTGCTTCCCAAAACAGGAGCAGATAATGAGATTTAAGGTGAAGGATATGTGAAATCCACCTCTGGTTTTTTCCTTGCAGCTTCAAACTGCAGTGGAAATAACTCCTCATAATCTGACTGACTGCCCACAAATCTGATTTACAGCCACCTCTGGCCATGGTCATGATCTAAGATCTTCCCAATTTAGCAGATAAACTGAAGGCAGACAAGCTCCAGACTGAGGGACAGCCCCATGGGCCTCACCTCTGCTGCTTCCACCTGCTGCTTGATGATGGAGGGGTCAATGCCTGGGCTCTCCAGGTCGTGGACAATGTCCTGGGTGTCCTTGATGGTGGTCAGGAGCGCTGCCATGTCGTACCAGAACTTCTCTGCAAGCTCCAGGACATCAAGGAACTTCATTTCACGTTCCTCGGTCCGAGCTTTGATGTCCTCCCAGAAGAAAACCATCTGATCCAACTTGTCCTGGATGACTGTGGAAGGAAATTAAAATATTCAGCGAAGAAGGGAACTTTTTGACAATGCAAGAGCATTTTGAAAACACTCAGAAACAGCCAACAGAATATCCAGAGGGGAATTAAAGCTGGCCAGGACTATCAGGGCATTAACTCTGGGAGATGCTGAGGGACGTGAGAAACTCCAGCTTGCAGAAATAAAGCCTTTATTTCTGTGCAAGCTCGGGGCAAATTTGCCCACACACTCTCCCTCCAACAAACCTCTGTTCTGGCCACCTCTAGCATGAAGTCTCTGCTCACTCAGTCCACGAGCTGCCTGTTGAGCTGCCAAGGAAGGTGCCAATTAGTGCCAATCGTGCTGATGGGGTTTTTGTGCTGGGGGATGTCCCCCCCTCCGTTAGATGCTGAATTGACATCCCAAGGGTCACCAACAGGAGGCCAGCTCGGCTGAGAAGACACAAATACTTTTTCTCTCCTCTGACTGATGCCACCCTGTCTGCTCCAGACAGAAGCAGGCACATCTCCATCCAGAGATGGACCATCCTTGGTCCTAAAGCCAGAAGAACCTCTCAAATCCACACAGAGAACTCATCCTTCCTCCCAAGGACAGGAGGACCTTCCAAATCCATCCAGAGGACTCATCCTTGCTCCTAAAGCCAGGAAAACCTCCCAAATCTATCCAGAGGTCTCATCCTTCTTCCTAAACCTCTGAAATAACCCTGTGGGACAACAAAGCCTCCCCAGCAGCGACGGAGCGGTGGTTTGAGGAGAAGTCGGACACTTAATCCCCCCGGAGATACCTTTGGCTGACAGGTCCTTGTCTGCTCCCTGGGAGCGCCCGATGAGCTCCTCCCCACGGCGTTTCAGGGCCTCGAAGGAGGGCTGCAGCTTCTCCAGCTCCACCGTGGAGTTCTTGTTCTCGCTGATGCACTCCCGGATCTTGTCGACCTCGGCGGGGATCAGGGGCGGCAGCCGCAGGCGCGAGGAGAGGCTCTCCAGGGTCTCCAGCATGGGCTCGATCTTGTCGTGGAACTGGAGGGGAGCAAAGCCATTAGGGCAGGAGGGATGGGACAGAGTGACACCAGCGTGAGCCACGGCCCCTCTCGGAGAGGGGACGGACAATGCCTGCGACAGCAGCGACACCTCTGCAGCAGCAACGCCACCCCTGCAGCAGCAACGCCACCTCTGCAGCCTCCTGCTCACACCTGCAGAGCCCACAGAGCACCCACGGACATTCACAGAGCCGCCGCCGGCGCCTGTGACCCAAACACGGCAGCACCTCGGGTTCAGCCCTAAAAATTCACTTTTTTGCTGCTGCCCCGTTTTTGGCGGCCAGGCACGAAAACCCGAGGCTGGTTGTGGGAATGGCCAGGCAAAAGAGTGCTGCTGGAAAAGCGCCCGTGTTTGGTGCTGATGGGAATCTCCACGTGGTGCAAGGGCAGTGGAAACCCATCCCGGCAGGAGCAGCTGAGCTGGTGGGAGGCTGCATGCGGATGGGGAGGAGCTGCCATGGAGCTGCGGCCTCAAAAGCAGAACCAGAAAGCCAAGAGGGAGGGAGGGAGGGAGTCTAGCAGGGTTTATTGTGGTTTTTTTTTTAAAGAGAAGTCAACTTTGGCCTTGAAGATCCCAAACCATCTCTGCTGGTGGGAAGGACAGCTCAGCACTGGGGCTGCTCTCGTCCCTCTCCCAGTTCCCACTGGGAACACACCAGTGCTGGTGCCCACCAAACCCCAGGCTCTCCCCGCAGAGAGGGGCTGGGGCTCTCGGTGCAAAGTTGATCAGGACAGGCCGGCTCAGCCAAAAAGCAAGAGCAAACCAGCACATCCAGCTGGAGCAGTGTGAACCCCTGAGAAAGCAAAACCTCTGCCCTGCAGGAAGCATTCCCAGCGGAAGCTGAGACCAGGCGGCAACGCAACCAAAGCCATCCCAAAAAAAATGTGATTCCAGGCCCCCCGGCGCTCATTTTTAAGCATGTTCTGCTGAGCTGTGCATGGACCAGAAATGGAAGTCTGGGTGTCAAATAGAATCAGGTCAGGGAGGGTAAATGAACATCTGTGGTGGGGGGACTCGCTTACCTCCGAAATCTGCAATGGTGGGGCGCAGTCAACACAAGAATGAAATGTGGGGAGGACGGGCACAGGCAGCAACACACACAGACAACACATTCCACAATGGGAGTGAGAGATGAGAGGGGAGGGGAATGTGGGGGGGAAAAACTCGGAGTTAATACAAGTGCAAACCAAGAGAAGTGACTACACAATACAGGAATTAAGAAAATAAACACCCAGGACATGACAAAAACCAACTGCGCTACGGTAACACGGGGGTGAAATGGAACATAACTGGGGGTCACCAACCCTCAGCAGCAGGGACACTTCACCCCCTTTCTGGACTCAACACCTCCAGTCTCTGCCCTTCCTCCCCTATTTCTCCTCCTGCACTCACCCACCTCCTCAGGAGATGCCCAGACCCCGGAGACATTACCTCTCCCATACAAAGCATCCCATGGCTGCTCACTGCACTCACAGCTTATCAGAACTGGAAATTATCTCTTCAAGCTCTTTCAAGAGGCTCTCCGGGCCCTTCCAACCTTGGGCAGATGCCAGAGCAGCCCCTTTGAACCAGCATCATTATTGAGGTCGTAAAAATTTACGACCCTATTTACTGTGTGGAGCCTCAAACGCCTCCTCCTCCGCTCCCACAGCCTGCACCGAGCAGCAGGAAACCACCCTGGAGGTGCCTGACCACGTTATTCCTTATGAAGGGTTTCACAGTGGGGATAAAGCCACATTCCAGGGCACGTGGCTGTCCCAGGGGGCTGTGAGAGGAAGGTTCGCCTCCCTGGCACCCCGGCGTACCTGGGTGGACTGCGAGACGGCCTCGTCGAGCGCCAGGGCCCGCTGGCAAACCTCCTCCTTGATTTTGGCATACATGGCCTCGGCCCTGGAGTATTTTTCCTGCACCATCTCCCCTTCCTCAGGGTTGAGGTCCTTGAGCTGGGGCCCGATTTTGAGCAGCTTGTCGATGTGAGGTTTGTGTTCGGCGATGGACTCCCTCAGTTGCTAGGGAAGAGAGAGGGGGGAAAAAAACCACATTTGTTTAGAAATCTGCTGCGAGCCTCTGCCTATTTATTCCAAACAGCACTCCAAGAGCAGTGATGGTATCTGGGAGGAACTCACACCCTGGATTTCATGCCCCAGCATCTGCCAAGCACATGGCACTCGGCTCTTCCCAACATGGCTATGGCACAGCACCTGGCACGGGTCCTTCCCCAGCCTCTGACCCTCCCCACAGCTCCACGGGGCACCCCACTGGGAATTTTTTGCTTTGCAATCCCTACCCTAAAAGCACAAAGTGTTTTTTTCCTGCCACAAGCAGGAAGGAGATCCAAAAGCAGCCAGGTTTCCTTGGGAGCAAGCTGCATGTTGGTAAGGAGCGCTCCAAGGTAACGAGAGATTTTCACGTGGCACACTGGCATTACACAGGCAAGCTCCCCAAAAAGAAGAGAACAAGGGAAAAAAAAAAAAAGAGGAAAATTCAGAAGAAAAAGGTGCCCTCTGTTGAGGGTAGAACTGATGGACAGGAGGTGCAAACCCTGCATCCTCTTACCCTCATGTCATCCTGTTGCTGCTTGAGCTGCTCGTGGTCGATGGCCGGGGGTGGCAGCTGGGAGATGAGGGCTTGGGTCTCCTCGATCCACGGGTTCAGCTCCTCGTAGGTCTCCCAGAACTGGTTCACCAGCACCTGGGCACGCTCCAGGCGGGTGTAGCGCTCCGAGTTGAGCTGGCTCACGGCCTCGTACTGCTGCACCAGGGACTCGGTTTTCTCCTAAAAAAAAAGAGGGAGGAGAGTTATGGGGAGGGATGCAGAAGGGCCCAGGAGAAGGGCCAGCTCCATGCTGTGACCTGGAGGAGAAGGAGGTGCCTTTGAAGGAAGAGAAGGAGGTGCCTTTGGTGGCCTTCCACACTGTAATTCCAATTAAAGCAACTTCGGGAATCTCCCCCTCCCCATCCCCAAACCTTGCAATAAAAACCGGCAATAAAGGAGAGTCATAAACGTAAAGAGATTTCTGCTAACGCTGCTGGGAATTACTGAAGATGGAGTGATTTTAAACTACTCCAGCCTGTGCAAGGGCTGAGGATTCGCCCTCTCCCCTCTCTGTCCCCCCTGTTGCAGTAAATGGCAGAGGGGGCTCACCTGGAGAACAGCTTTTTGCTCCTCGCCGCAGGTCCCGAAGATCTCGTTGCGCTGGCTGAACAGCTCGTCCATGGAGTCTTTGTGCCGGATGATGTCGATGGAAAAAGCCTGCAGAAAGAGAAAGGGGAGAAATCAGAGCTGAGCCCAACCTCTCCCCGGCCCATCCATGGCATCCTCCTGCCACAGAGACCCTGCAAAACCTGGCCCAAGTGTCCCGTGGCAAACTGAAAGTCTGGCTGGGAATGCAGATTCCTGCCTGTTTTCCTCATCTACACCAAACTCTCTCTTTCAAAGACCTGAGAACAGCTCTTAAAATGAGGTAAAATCCACACCCAAGGTCCTCACTGGAGGAAAAGCTTCATCATCCATTTGTTAGTGAATGTTATCCCACAAAATGATGCTCTCCAGAGCTGCATCCACCAATAACTTTGCCATTCCCAAGGTCCATGAGATTAACAGCGGGAAGCTGAGCTCAATTTAACTTAATGTTCGATGGTTCAGTCCCCCCTCTCTTACAACGCTGCCTTATTTTCCTTTTTTTCCTTTAATTTCAAATCCAATAAGCCTGTGTGCTGCTCTGATTGCCCAGGCAAAGGGAAGAAAAGGGCCGTTTATTTAAAGTGCACGTTCTTTCAGGCATGAGCTCATCTCAAAGATATATAGAAAAAAAAAGCCAACCCCTCCAGCACCTCTTTGTTCCACGTCTGGCTGCTGGGAGGGAACTGTGGAGTCCCTCACTGCAGGGAACAATGAGCAAAAAGCAAATGGAAACCACCCTCATTAATCAATATATACATTTCTCTAAACCCTTCCTGCTTGCCAGCATTGGTGAGACCTCGGCAGAGCTTGCTCTGGTGGCCACAGGGAGAGGCTTCCAAGGGAGCAGCTCTCTCAAGGGAGTCCAAACCAGGGCACCCACCAGGCCCTAAACAGCTCCTGCAAACAGACAGGAAGGCCGACACTTGGAGGATTTGGAGCAATCTATTTCTTTGGTTTTTTTTCTCCTCACACATCCCAAGGACAAGTGCTGCGCCTCTCCTGGTGCACTGCACACCCCAGGGTAAAGCTGCTCCCCAAAACTGCATCCCATGACCCAAAGAGGACCATCCCTCCTGGCTGCCCAGCCCACCCAACCCATCAGGGAGGGCTCACGGACCTTCTGCACCTGCAGCTGAGCCGTTGTCTGGTCCTGCTCCAGGCGGATGGGGCCCAGAGCCATCAGCTTCCTCTTGGTCTCGGCCACCCAGGCCAGCTCTGCATCAGCTGCCTGCTCGTACTGGCACGGGGGAGAGGAGGGGCAGTGGTCAGTGATGGGCAGCACACAGAGAGCTGGGGACAGTGGGAATCACAGAGGGGCCCAGCAGGACACGGGGACAAACAGCACAAATGCCTCGGCGTGGGGAGGACAAGGGGACGTTGGGGTGGGGCACAGGTTTCTGACTCCACGCTGCCCTTGTGGCTCCTGCAGCTGGTTTTGGGGCAGGCTGGGGCAGCCACCTCTCCCTGCACCCTCCCTGCCTGCAGGGAAAGGGACATCCCTATGAACAGGAGCATTGCCTTCGCTCCTCCATGGAGCAAGGGCAGGCATTCCCAGCACTGCACAGCCTCCAGCCCGTGCAGGACAAGCCTTTTTGGGGAGGACTGTTGGCCTGGAACAAATCCCTGTGCTCTCACAGCAGGGGATGATGCTTTCCCAGCTTTGGCAGTCATCTGTCTCCAGTTTTACACCATCTACATCACCCCTGCAGGCAGAGGAGTTCACAAGCAGGATAACACGGTGCTGCTCCAGGGTTATCCCACCCCAAAAACACACAGCAGGACGGGTCAGCCGCCACCCCTGCTGCCACACGCTGCTGCTGGGCTGCATTTCTGGGCATTCCCCACGGGATTTGGCCTTCCTGTCTGGCTGTGCTTGCCACCCCTCCTGCTGCCACGGCCCAAGGGGTTCTTCAATTACCTGCTGAGACCTCTGAATAGCAGCATCGATCTCCTCCACCCTCTGCTTGATGGTGTCACTGACCAGCTTGTAGCGCTCGTTGGTGTCCGACACGAGCTTGTCCAGCCCCTCTCGGGCTCTCCAGGGCACCAGCTCCAGCAGAGCTCGGCTCACCTCGTTCACCGTGTCCAGGACGAGCCTGTGCTCCATCACCTCCTTCTTCAGCTCCTGTGGAAGGCACCCGTGGGTGTGTGTCCTTCCCAGCATTAACACCCTCCTCCCAAAGCAGAGAACAAACCACATTCTGCTGCTGCTCCCCCACCTTTTGCCGCTGCTGGAATTGGGGGATCTGCTCTCCGGCGGGGGATTGCGCCCCGCTGGAAGCCAGCTCGTCCTCCACCTTGCTCATCCACCCGGCGAGCTCCTCGTGGGTGGACTGGAATTTGGTGGCCAGCTGCCGGGCCTGCTCCAGCGTGCGCAGGGCCTTGGAGCTGGCGGCCGTGATGTCGGAGTAGCGGGTCTTGATCCCATCCAGCTTCTCCTGGATCAGCAGCACCTCCTCCCCTGCGGGACAGCAGCGAGGGGAAAACGATGCTGGGCTCTGGGAGCTGAAGGAGCCACCCCAGGAGGCTTCAGGAGCCGCTTTCTCTGTCCCTCCCCCTTTTAAACAGCGAGTTCCAGCCTCACTTTTGTTTGTGTTAATGCGACTTCAGCCTGTTTTTACTTGGAGCTGGCATCTTCCATCAGTGCAACATCTGCCTGGGATGGGATGGGATGGGATGGGATGGGATGGGATGGGATGGGATGGGATGGGATGGGATGGGATGGGATGGGATGGGATGGGATGGACATGTACTGCCAAGCTGGCCTCACCACAAGCCCCAGAGCCACCCCAACTCAGTTCTCAGCAACGTGTCACAGCTCCAAGAAAGAAGGGCCACTTCACCCCTTGCTGCTGTTTCCAAGAGGACACGGAACTCCCTGCCAAATGCTTTGTAATCACTCTTCCTGCTCCACAGCTCCCACAAGGACACAGGGCTGCACATCTGCTCCGAGCAGACCACATCTGAAGGAAGCGCAGCGCCCCGACCTCTCTTCCCACTCATAAACACAAACTCACACCCACGTGGCAACAGCCACAACTGCTCACTCTGGGAAAGCAATATCAGCAGAGGGCTGGGGGTATTTTTAACCTCTTTTCCACATGATTTAGCAGCTGGCTGCAGTGAAAAAAGCCCCCCTCAGCACGGTGGGAATCACCGGCTGCGGGGTTGGGATTTGGGACCAAGCAAATCCTAAGCTGGAGTGTTTGTAGCTTAGCAAGCCTGGATGTAAACCAGCTACTCTGGGAGTTTCCAAAAGGAAATGAAGACCTGGGGGAGAACGGCCTGCACCCAACAGAGCATGGGCTTCCCGAGGAAGAGCACGTGGAGGATGGACTCCCAGACCCCCCACGCTTCCCAGAGCGTGCCGAGATCTCCGCTGTGTTACCTGTGGTTTGCTTCAGGAGAGCTTGTCCATTTCTAATGGCTTGGTCCACGTTCTTCTTCCTGTTCACAATTTCCTCATTCAAGGCCTGAAGAAAAAGGCAAATTTGGGTTATCCTGTGTCCTGCCAGCCAGAGATGCTCTGGAGAGCATGGACTTCCCTACTGAGCACAGGAAGGGTGGACAACCCATCTGAAAACTGTCCAGTCATCCTGCTATGGGAATTTTTGGGACTTTTGGGACCCAAAGGCTCAAAATTTAGAGCAAACCCAACCCAACCCACTGGATCTGTGTCACCAAAATCGCTCTTGTATTAGACAGAACCTCACTCTTGAGAAGAGCCAGCACAGCCCCAGGGAGGGGAAGCAGAGACTTCCTCGGTGGCCAGCCCAGCTCCAAAAACCCACCAGGCTTTTCCAGCTCTCAGTTTTGGAAACAGCATCCAGCTTTCTGAAGGCCCAGGGTGGCCAAGCTGGCTCAGACACTGTTCACAAAGCAAACAAACCATTTGAAGTCCCCCTGCCTGGAGAAACCCATTTTTGGGAGGGCCACACTTGTTGTTTATAACACATCAACTCTCTTTACACTCCCCTCCAAGCCTCAGAGAGAACCAGCAGCTTTGCAAAACGAAAAGCCAGGCCAGAAACATAAACAAAACCAGACAAATGCAACGAAACAAACAACACAAAACACGGAAGAAAAAAAACGGAAAATACCAGCTGGTCGGCGTGCTGCTTCTGCAGGACGTCCCGTTTGTAATCCTTTATGGCCACTGAGCCCAGCTTGTCCTCCACCTCAGCCAGCCAGTTGAGCACTTCCACCTCCTCCTCCCCAAAAAGCCTGGCGTTGGCCAGAGCCTGGTCCAGCAGTGCGGCCTTGCGGCAGCACCGCTCCCGGACCTCGCCGTAGCGGCTCTGCAGAGCCTCTAATTTCTCTGCCAGCAGCCTCTGCTCGGCGGCACAGCTCAGGGAGGACAGCGACTGCCCGACCCCCAGCGCCCGAGACACGTTGGCAGCGTGGCTCTCAATCTCTTCCTCGAGAGCCTGAATGGTGGGAGGGCAAAACGGACAACAGAAAGGGGGGGGAAAAAATAATGAGTGAAATGGGGAAAATAAAAGAAACGCAACGTAAAAAGGGGGACGCAACAGTGAACGCAACTGAAAGGATGGAGGATGCAAAACCCACCCGTGAGCGGGCAAACTGAGGCAAAATTAAAAACAAACACATGAATGGGAATGGGTTTTTTCCTATCCAAATCTGCTGGGAGGTGCAAGGACACCAGTTTAATGTTTACCCACGCTGGTGGGTCAGGGCTTGCAGCTTTCTCTGTACATAAAACAGCCTGGATAACTCCTCCAGTCCTTGTTTGTGCCAAAACTCCTCTGGTTGTGGTGGAAACAACCTCTGGAGCGGGACCTGACTCCAACCACCTCCATCCTGTTCCTGCACAGGTCCTACCTTGTGCCGGCTGATCTGCTGCTGGATTTTGGCAGTCTGGGTTCCAATGGGCTCAGAGTTGGCCAGTTTCTTCTCCGTCACAGACAGCCAGTCAGCCACGGGCTCCGTGGTTTCGTGGAACTGCTTTGCCAGCACCAAGATATCCTCCAGCTGCTTCTGCCTATAAAATGTAATCATAAAATTAGAAGGAAATAAGTGTTCAAGGCCAGGTTGGATGGGCCCATGAGCAACCTGGTCTAATGGAAGGTGTCCCTGCTCACAGCAGGGGAACAACACGATTTTAAGGTCCTCTCCAACCAAAACCAGTCTGTGATTCTTTGAGTCACTAAGGAGCAGCTCCCAGCTGGAGCCAGGCATGGGGAGCAGCTTCAAATATTTGGAAGAGGGAACCAAAGCAGCCCTGCTCAGAGCTGGGTGAGACACCACGTCAGGCAAGCTACAACGGCAAAGATAAAAATCAATCCGGAGGAACTGCAAAATAAGCTGTTCCTGCAGCTGTGCCTTTAGGATCCAGTTTATCTCCCTGGGAAGGTGGCAGAAGGATTTCCCCATTGTGCAGCTTTTCATGAAACCTTCAAGACCATTTAGTTCCAACTCCCATTTCTTCCACCCCTATCGCTGTCTGGGAGACCCCTCAGCTTGTGGCCAGGCTCTTGGTCTTTCAGAGCTTCTGTTTAAAGACAATCCTGGATGGACAGTCCTGGATGGACAGTCCAGCTTGTTGGCAATGATTAAAAACACTGAGAGGGTCCAATCTGGCCTTCAGAAGTGACTTCATAACCTCAAATACCGGCTTAGGTAGAAATAAGTAACTCATAAACAAGACTCTGGCTGCAGAGAGGTGTCAACAGGATGTTGCTAAACGTTAAAGCTTACAGGAATAAAAATAACATCCCTCCCCTGCAGGGAAATTATTTAATCTCAGCTCTTCCCTGCCATTGTAAACCACTGCTATCAGCATCAGCTCCCAGCCAGCCTTTGATTCCTCTTGTTTTCCAGCTGTTTCCAGGATGTATCTGCACCGAAATCTCCGCCAGCTTCCCGAATGTTGCCACCCCTGGGCTCTGGGGCACCGTGACTGGCGGGATGGGCTGGTCCCCGTCCCTCTCACCTGGCAGCTGCCCTGCCCAGGAGCCCTTCCCAGCGGCATGCCAGGCTCTCCAGCTGCCCCACGATCTTGTCGCGGTCCGCAGGCTCGGCCGACTGCGCGATCCGGTCGCCCTCCGCCTGGATCATCTCCACCGTGGCTTTGCGGTCATCCAGGAGCCGCTGGAGCAGCTTTGGGGAGAAAAAGGAAAGGGGAACATTACCAGGTTGGGGCAGCAGAGCCAAATCCAGCCCTTGGAGAGGTCAGATCTCTAATTGTGGCTCAGAACCACCGCCAGCACTGGGTCGAGAGCAGGCCCAGCCCAGGGGGATGGCTCTGCCTTCAAACCCAGTTCAAAAAATTATAGAGTTATATTGTATTACATTATAATAGTCACATGCTTTGATTTGGGCAGCCCTGACGTGGTCAGGCAGCTGGACAGGGTGATCATTGTAGGCCCCTTCCAACTGAACTTTCATTTTATCCATTCTATTTTATTCCACTCCATTTTCCTTTTTCTTTCCCCCTTTCCTTTCCCTTTTTTCCTTCCCTACTCCATTCTATTCTATTCTATTCTATTCTATTCTATTCTATTCTATTCTATTCTATTCTATTCTATTCTATTCTATTCCCTTTCCTTTTCTATTCCCTTTCCTTTTCCCTTTCCCCTTTTTTTCCTTTTCCTCTTCCCTTCCCCCTTCCCTCTTTCACACCACTCAAAATCCAAACCACTTCTGTGCCAGAAGAGTTTTCCGAGTCTTCCCCACCAACCCCATCCAACTTATCAAGTTTTTAACTTCCACTTGAAGCACATTTCCTCTTCCAACCTCAACCCAAGCCTGGGTAAGAATTCATTTCTAAAATATTTCCCCATGATCACGCTTGACCTTCCCTCCGCCCGCTCCGAAGGGCAGGCGCCGACCCCGGGCTGTTATCTCAGCAAACACCGGCACACCTCAGGCCTGCTCTCACACTTTGGAACATTCCCTTTGTCCAAACACCCAAACCAGGCCCTGCACCACCACCAGCTCACTCCTGACACAGCAGAATTCCCGGCACAAAGCAAAACTCAGGGCTGGAAAAACACGGCCGACCAGCAAAACCAGCAGCCAAGCGGCAGCGGGACAATGACGGGACGCGGTGATTTAGGGGATGGAGATCGTTGAGTGGGGGCAAATGAGCCGCCTGTTCTTTAGTCTGGGATGTGAGGAACTGAGATCCACCATGAAAGAATCATGGACACCTCAGTTGGACCCCCAAAATAATGTCTGGCTGTCCTGAGGTCCCCCTCCCACCGAACTCACCTTCTGCTCTTGGATCTGGGCTTTCACCACCTTGTACTCAGCAGAGGGAGGTTTCTGGTTGGAGATGAGCTCCTCGGTGTCTGCCAGCCAGCTCAGCAGCGGCTCCAGGGCGTCCTGGAACTTCCCGCAGTGCAGCAGGGCCTCCTGCAGCTGAGCCACTCGCTGGGCCACCTGCACCCCAAAAACAACCCCACTGCCCCGTCAGGCACCGGCACCGGAGCCTCAGCTCCCTGCCCGTGACCCCCTCCTTCCAGCAGACCCCAGAGACCCCACGGACAGCCCCTCCCCATGCTCCCACCTTCTTGTTGAGGGTGTTCCAGCGGGTGTTGATTTCTTCCATGTCATGCTCCAGCCCTTGGACGTCACAGTTTTTCCCGGCGCTTTGGATGAGTCCCTGACCGACTCCATTGACCTGCTGTAGTTTGAGCTGGAGGGGATCCACTTGCTCCTTCTGGAATTGCTGGGGATGGAAAAGGATGGGAGAGAAAAGGTGATTTGTAAGCTGTGAGCTGCTCTTCCAGCCCCTCAATCATTCCATTGACACAGCAGGCTTTCCTCTCTAGGGAAGATGCAATGGCCACTTGCACTGATTTTATTGGAATTGTGCAAGTTTGTCTCAACTCCTCCCTCGCCTTGACCCAGTGACACAGATGTCACAGGATTCTGCTGGTGTGGAGCACAACCCAGGGCCTATCCACACCCACCTCTGCTTTTAAATGGGTAAATCCCATTTTTCCAAGCACTGGAGTGAGGTAAAGAGAAAACTGGGGAAGAAATGAGAGCATCGGCTCCGACCCGCCATCAGATTGGGAAATAATGCTCCTGGGGAAAAACCCCAAGCAATTCGCACAGTGAAGCTATTGAGAACGGAGACCTGACATCATATGAGTTTTGTTAACCACGAAATTACAGGCAGCGAGGAGCTCGCTGTATTTCGAAAGACAAAGGCAATAGGCAATTAATGTGCGAGTCGTTTACCATGGATTTGGCACGGTCCTGCCTGGGAATCCTGTGGGGAAAAGCTTTCTAAACCAAAAAAGATTTGATAGGGAAGGGGGAGGAGAGCGAATGAAGCTCCCCATTGTCAGGAGAGGCAGCAGGGAGAATCCTGTTTCTCCAGAGGAGATAAATGCTCTTTATCAGAGCTGGGGATCTGCTGGAACCACGCGCTGCCTGTGCACCGTCCCTCTCTGCTCCTTCCCCACCAGTCCCAAGGGACAAGCCTGCCCTGTCCCCACAGCAAACACCCCAAAAACAGGGAGCAGAGTCCTTCCTGGCTCGCTCTGCCCCCCTGGCCCACGAGGCCGTGCAGAGCAGGGGTCACCCCACAGCCGGCGCTGGGCAGGAGCGGAGCCTTTGGCCTTGTCACAACATTTTCCCGTTGGGAAGCAGAAGGGATGGGCAGGCAGCCACCTGCTCCCTGTGCCCGAGAATGCACGGACGTTGCACTGAAAAATCCCCACTGGGATGCAAGAACTGCTCCAGCAGAGCAGCAGCTCGTGCAGGACACGGCTCTCTGAGCCTGGCAATCGCTCTGCCTCCAGAGGAGCATGGGGTAAACCCCCCAAAACCACCAAAATCCCCCAAAACACACAGGGCACAGCTCCCAGCCTGAGCAAGACGTGCTGCTTTGACTTTCCCTGCCTCATTTCCAAAAGAAAAAAGCAACTTCTTCCCACCAGAGCTCAGCAACCGGAGGGCAGGGAGGTCCCTCCAGGACATGAGCGAAGGGCGAGCTGGCAGACACTGTCCAGAGCTGTTTGCTCATGGAGAATTCTGCCACGGTTGTAAGAAATAAATGGTGACTTGGAATCACGGATTCTCGGGCTGTTCTCCTGTTCCTGTTTATATATGGAGCTGCTGGGTAGAAGAGCCAAACCCACAAAAGGATCAGGCTGATAAGCCTGGCATGCCGGGCTGGTCTGAGCTCTCCCTGTACTGCAAAACAAACTCCAAAGGAGCCAGGCAGGGAAGGAGCCCTGTGGAAAAGCCAGGATGACCCAACCAGGGGTACCTGCAGCACAGGTATCAGCCAGCCTGAGAGCCCGATGCTCCCTGAGGATCCTGACAAAAATAATCCCAGCAACAGCCTGAGGGTGAGCGTGTCCAACACCCTTGTTTTCCTTTGCTCACGAAAGATTTCAGCGATTTAGCTCATTAACCTCACTGTGACTCAGCTTGGAAGCAAATATTTAACAACTACCCTTTGCCGGGCAGGAGAAGCCATGGAGCGAGGTGTCCTGCCCTGGAGAAGAGCTGCACAGACGTTTTGGGAGAGCAGCAGGACATCTGCTCCACCACACACCTCCACCTCCTCCTCACTCCCAGGAACCTTCCCAAAGCATCCCCTCGCTTTCTGCTTCCCTCGTCTCCCTTAACCCCACTGCTGCTGAACGTGGGGCTCTGGGAAGAACCAGCATGTCCTTGGAGCAAGGGGAAGGTTTGTGGGATTAACAATCAGAGGTGCTGAAGCTAAAATAAGGCTCCCACCACTGGATTTCAGGCAGCAGACAGCTATGGCAAGAACCCAATGGCTTTTCCCTCACCCAGGTCCCCTCTGGGTGTCCCAGCCCGTGCTCACATGGACCCCCCCATGTGAAACCACCTCTCCAAGCCCCTCCACGTGCGTTTCTCAAAGGGGTGGTACAGCCCAAAGGATGAGTAATTGCCACCAAATCGGGGTTTTTGGTGCTGACTAACTTCTGATGTCTCCTTAGTGATATTGCTCCTAATCCAGATGGCAGGAAATCAGCGCTCGGCTGTGGGAACTCCAGCACCGAGGTCTCTCCAGGCAAGAGCCACGAGCAACACAAATCCCCAAACACCAGAGAGAATTTGAGCCCCTTCCCAAGCGCCTTCTGAGCCTCAGCACCTCAGTGCTCACTGAAAAAACTACAGACAGAGATGACTGCACGGGACAGGAATTGTTTGCACTTAATTCATTTTACAGGTTTCTATTTCCTGACATATTTTCTGCTTCAAAGATGGGAACTCCCTGCCAGGAGCCAGTGAGAAGGTTTTTCTGAAGTCTGTGATTTCCATCTGAGTGTCCATAATGTATTTTAATAAGCCAAAAAAGTATAACTCAACATTTCAGGTCATCGAGCAGCAAGAGCCTTTTGCCTCCCTTACTTACACAATCACAAAATTCCCCTCCCCAAAAACTTTCTGCCTGCCAAATTCAAGCCAGTCTCAGGAGGGAGAAGTTGGAAGCCCAGATTTTGCCTTACTGAGTGGGCTCCCACCTCCCACCCACCCCTGGAGTGCAAAATAAAGCCATTTCTGCGCCTGAAGCCCCGGCTGCGGGAGCCCGAGCAACAAATACCTCGTTATCTGGAACGAATCCATCTGGGAGAGCAGGAGGCCCTTCTGCCACGAGAGCGGCGCCGAGGGCTCCCTCCATGCCCGATGTCCCCTCTCCCTCGCCGGGGCGCGGGGAAAGGGCACCCCCACAGCTGCGGGGACGGAGGGCGTCCCTCAGCACAGCCCTGGGGAGGGTTTGTGCCCTGCGTGCTGTGGCAGAGCGTGGCCCCAGCAGCTCTGGGGGGCTGGGACCCTCTGGGAGGGGTGGGAAGGCACCAGGGGGACCCTCCCAAGCTGCCGCCCCCGCCGCAGGTGCGCTCGCAACGGGGTCGTCCTCCAAAGCCAGCACTTCAGCGGGCAGCTGCTCCAGGATGGGCGGCACAACCACGATGGCAAAGTCATCTGAATCCCCCAAGGCCACCACCAGTGGCACGGGGTCACCACCGAGGGCCCCGGCACCCGAGATGAGTGGCTCGGCCGCGGGTGGTGACACAGTGGTAACAGGCACGTCAGCAAAGGGTGGTGGGGCTTCCAGAAGCTCCTCCACCATCAAGGGCATGGCAGTGGTGGTGGCTGCTGGAGGTTCCTCAGCATCCATGGTAGGATCCCCAGTGGTTGGTGGTGTCCCCTGAGCCTGGGGCTCTGGGACAGCCACGTCTCCTGGTGAAAATGGGTGAGTTGGAGCAGAAATCTCTCCAAAATCCCATGGGATGGCAGGCCCTGCGATGGGCAATGTGTCAGGAAGCTCTTCGGGGGTGGCTGGGCTGGCAGGACATGGGACCTCCCAACCAGGGGCAAACAGCAAGTCCACATCTCCTGGCTGCAGGATGGCTGCTGGTGTTCCCCCGTGTGTGACAGCCACCTCCACAGGGCACCTCTCTGTGTGGGCAGCCCCTTCCAGAGCCAGGCCCTGGCCCAGGGATACCATTTCCCATGGGAGGTCCTCAACAGGCACGGGGAATGTTGTGGGAACCCTGGAGCCTGGCTCTGATGCAGAGCCAGTGTGGAAAGGCAGCAGAGAACCACAGCAAACATCCCCACTGTCTGCTGGGTGAGTCCAGCCCTCAGCTCCACTCCCTGATCCCAAATCTGTGGCTTCATCCTCAGAAACCAGTTCTGGGACATCCCAGCTGGTGACCTCAGTCCTTCTAGGTGGAAGGTGATGGGTTCTGAATGGATCCATGCCCTCGATGCCAGCCTGGCTCTGCCGTGGGGGTGACCCCAGCTCCTCCATCGCTGTGTCTGGAGCTGGGGGCTGGCAGGGGGACACTCGGCCAGGACAGGTCCCCTCGGGAAGCAAGTCTTGGTTATCTTCACCCCACCCCACTGGAGCAGTGGGGTAACCATCTCCCCCCAGTCCAGCAGCTGGATGTGCCCCTGTGCCAGGAGATGAAATCCCACCAGCCACAAACTCCGGCTCCACCAGCTGGTCGGGATCCACCTCCCCCAGCAGTGCTGGGGAGCACTCCAGGAGGGACCCCAGCCCTGCCATGGCCACGGGGCTGGGGGAGGCCCCTCCATCTGAGTCTGTCGGGGTGACAGCCAAGGTGTCCCTTTCTGAGAAGGGCTCTGTCAAGGGCTCCAGTGTGCTCAGCACCTGCGAGCTGCAGGTGACATCGAAGTCCTCCAGATCCGACACGACGGCAGAGTCCGAAGCGCTGATGTCCAAGGGGGCCCGGTGCTGACCCCCTTCAACCACCAACCCCACCAGTTTGGCCGAATCTGGGTCCAGCCCCTCTGAGTCCATTGGGGACATCTGAACCTCCAGGCAGCCGGGGACGGCCCCGTCGCTGCCGTCCTCGGTCAGGCACTGCTCTTCCAGCTCCAGGAACATCTGCACCGAGTCCGTGTCGGACAACTCAGGGCCCGTGGGGCTGGCTGAGCGCTCCAAAACCGGAGCAAAGTCCTCAACCCTACATTGCACTGCCACGTCCTCCGTGCAGCACCCGATGCCAGCACCCCCCGGGGACGTGCAGGACCGGGAGGTCCCCGGGCTGGGGGCAGAGCCATCCTCAGGAGCAGCGGATTGTTCCCTTTCTTCAGAAATATCTGCCAAGCAACAGCTCCTCTTCTCCTCTGCCACCAGAACAGCCTTTCCTCTCTCTGACAGCGTCGCCTCCTCCCACTCCTCCATCATCACCCAGCGCTCGTCCTCCTCAAATCTCAGCTCAGACTCCGTTTTCTCCCTGAGATTGGAGGTGATGAGAATATCCAGTCCCGTATCCAGCAGCTCTTCACTAAGGCACGGAGAGAGGTTGACATTCTCCACTGTAGAGTCCGACTCGGAGGCCTCCAGGGTCTCCTGGTGCCCATCGTTGAAGTTTCCCCTGATGAAATTCTTCCTGGCTCGTGGCCAGGTGGCACTGGGGAGCCGGCGGGCCCTGGCCAGGTCCCTGGTGCGGCTGTCACCGGCGTTCAGCAGGGCCTGGCGCTCGTCCCGGGGACCGCCGTAGCCATCCACGCCGAACTGCTTGGCCGCCAGAGCCTCTGCCGTGCCAGATGACTTGGAGACGTGCTCCAAGGTGAGAGACTCGGACATGGGCTCGCCGTGGTCGGGCTGGCCCGGCTGCTCGGCCAGCATGGCACTGGAATCCCGCTTATCCCGCAGGGAAGGGTTGGAGGCGCCCGCCTCCGACACCTCGCTCAGCGAAGCCCCCATCCTCTCCGCAAATTCGGTGAAGTTGGGCGGCATGAAGGACTTCCAGGAGCGCCGGTTGACGTTCTCCTTCTTCTCGGGGTTCGGCCGCCTCTTTGGCGGAGCCGGCGCCGGCTTGGAGACGTCGCTGCTGAGCTTCAGCTGGTCGAAGATGACTCGCTCGTCCAGCTTTTTGGGTTCCGGCGCCCTGGACTCGAAGACGTTGGCAGCTCCCAGAGTGCCATTGCTGGATATGGTGCTGCCGTCCCCCTTGCCCAGGGTGCTCTTGGAGAGCTGGTTGAGCTTCGACCCCTGATCGATCTGCTCGTTAATTCTCATCGTGTCGTAGATCGATCTCTGGGGCACGTAGCAATCCTCTATATAACCATCCTCATCCTCGCCCTTCCCCAGGCAAGTGCGGTTCTGCCGTAAACAGTCTGGCCGGCTCAGTGGTTTGCCCATACTCTCGTCCTTAGGGATGACGGAACCACCCCGGCAACCTTTTGCCCGCCACGGCAGGAAGCATCACATGGCCAGCAGGTCCCAAACCCACCGGGGCAGCCTCTAATCCCAAAGTGACACTACGGGGACAGGAGGGGGGACCGGCAGCACTGCGCTGGCTCAGCAGCCTGACAGGCAGTCCTGAGCAGTGAAACAACCCATCTCATCCCCCCGTGCCCCCTAAAAAAACCCCATCCATCAGCGGGACATCCAAAATCCAACAGTTTCAGTAAAATATTCCGAGTGGTTTCGCGACAGGAACAGCGGAGGAGTTTGACTCTCTTAAATTATCCCGTCCGTCCTTCTTTACTAACAAAGGCACTGCTTGTCCCGGCCGCTCCCGGCTGGCAGTGGCGAGCGGCTCCGCGCGTTTTCTGCCCGGCTCCGAGCGCCGTGGAAGTCCAGCTGCTCCGAATTAGCCTCTCCCCCCGACTCTCGTGTTTTCATTTGAACTGAGCTTGTCAGCGGATATTCGTACAACTTTAAACACAGGAAGTTCTTCATTCAGGGCAAACTCGGAGGTTTCCTGTCTCAAAAACATGATGGCATTGTTGCTGCCGTCACCTCGCCCGGTGCCACCGGCAGTGGCGGAACCCCCAAAATCCAGCCGGTGGGTGCGTGGCGGCGGCGGTGCGGCCGTGGAGCCCGGCAGTGGAGGAAGGCTGCTGGGTCTTTGCTTTTTTTTTTTTCCGCTTTCTCCCCAGGAAAAAAAAAATTGGCTATAAAACGCATCCAAAAATGGCAAAGGGACGGAGCGGGATGGAATCCCCTGAGTTGCCTCCGGGAGCCGACGGGGGGGACGGGGACCAGCCGCGGCTGGAGGCGGCTGTTGCCGCTCCTGCTGCTGCTTCTTCTTCTTCCTCCTCCTCCTTCTCCTGCTGCTGCTGCCGCTGCCGGCCCCGCTCGCACTAACTTTCCCGGCGGC
>VZTJ01000945.1:172250-235344 GCA_013397795.1 Orthonyx spaldingii | reverse complement strand
TAAGCCCCGCCGGGGACGGCCCCTCCTCCGGGGGGAGGCGGCAGCCCCCGACAAAGAGCAGCAACGCCCTGGCTCGGCGGCGGCTCCGGCTCCGGCTCCCCCCGCCACCGGCCCCGCTCCCCCGGCCCTTTGTCCGCTCTTCCCCGAGCCGGCGCTGGGACGGGGGGGTTGCGATCCCCCCCAGGTCGGGGCTCCCTGCTCCTCACGCCCACCCTCGCACAAAGAGCCGAGTTTTTAAATCACCGGAGAAACCCACCCGAAACACCCCCGAAGTACCAATTTTGCCTTCCCCGCGGCTCTGCCAAAAAGCCACCCGCAACTTGCCACCGTTCCCCTCAACCACTGCAGGCTCTTTTCCTAAAAAATCTTGATTTTTATAGCCCCAGCTCTAGGGCAGCATCCTGCTCCTCCCATTCCGAGTCTTGTCACCCTCTTTTCCTCCCCCAAAACCCTTGGGTTTAGGAGATGGGGAACATTGGAAGTGGGGAGGGCGCGTGAATCACCGCTGCGAAGTGATGCTGAGGGAAGTCACAGACTTGGGAGAGAAAACAGGAGGGTTGGGAACAGCCTCCACGCATCTCCAGGCAACAACCCGCCCCACCAGCCACCCGGCCTGCTACTTTGGGATGAATTATGGCATCGGGATAAAAATACAAGGTGTTTAATACAGAAAAACGTGCGGCATTGCACTCCAAAAGCACCGACACCAGGAGGATGGGACCTCTGCTCTTTGCTGTGCCACAGCTTCGCCAAAAACCTTCCCACCTGGCCGTGGTGAGCCACAGCCAAGGAAGATGAAATCCTGAATATTTTTGGATGCACTGCCATCCTGAAAACACGGAGGCTTTGCCAAGGTCGTGGTGTGGCTGTGGTGGGAGCCCAGCTTGCACCTCGCCAAGCCCTCAGACCCTTCATCGCCACGTCCCGGCACCAACTGCACATGCAGCAGCTCCAGCACCGCGTTCCCAAAGCTTTGTTTTGCTTTTGGAGAGATGGGAACGGATGTTTGGTGGAAGGGGAGGATTTAGGGGGAGCTGAATGGCCCAAAGTGCTCCTCGGATGGAGATGCTTGCACTTGGGGGGGAAACCTTTGGAACCCCTTTTTTCCACCATTAAATACAACCAAGGAAAAGAGAGGGAGGCAGGGAGGGAGGATCTGGGAAGGGATCCCAAACAGCCCCCGGGGAGCCCCTCTGCCCACCCAGGGCATGTCCCCTCCATGTCCCCCCGAGCCCTCCTGGACATCCAGCCGGACACGCAGCCCTGCAGCCTCCTCCAGCCCCAGCTGCCACCGCTGCCGGAGTGTCCCAACGCCCGGATTTTTCCCCTTGGCGGGGGACACCGCAGCTCCTGCTCCCTGCTATTAATCCAGAGCAGCTGAAACAACAAGAGGACAACGGGGCCGTGCCAGCGCCCCGGCTCCCCTGCTACCACCTTGGCCGGGAGCTGGCGGAGCTGCACCGTTACCGCTCCGGGGCCCCTCCGCCAGGAATCCCAGGCATCCGGGCTGGGGCGAGGAGGCTTTTTTGTTCCACTGCGAAGAAGGAACGATCTCTCTCCCTCTCTCTCTGTCTCCTCTCTCTCTCGACGTGGAGCTGCCCCGTTTCACAGCCAGAAATTCTTTTCCCATTTCCTCACCGAGTCACGTGCCAGGAGCCAGCCGAGTCTTCCTCCGACACATTCCCCCCAACAATTTCTAAAACCATTAGGGGAATATTGGGCAGGGACGAAAGCCGGTTGGAAACCTGCTGTGCCTGGCCCCAGGAGCCCAGCCAGAGCTCTTGCAGGTTCCCCAAATCATGGCTTTAAGCCTCCAAGTGCCACCGCAGCGATGGGGACAGGAGCCAAACAATGCTGGGAATTGCAAGGTCAGGGCTTTGCTGGACCTTTGTGTCAGTGCAGGGGTTGGATGAGGAAGGACATGAAGGTCCTGTCTGGATTTTTGTCCTTTAGGTGTTTCCAAGTGACTGCGAGGACCCCTCACGTGGCTTTTGCTCAGTCCTCAAACCTCCCACAAACAGCTCCCATCACCCAGCATGGACCTGGAGCCACCTCAGGCCACGTCCCACAGATAAACCACCCTCACATAAACCCACCCAGAGGTTTTCCAAAACCTCCTCCAAGTAGGAGCATCCCCGTTTGCCTTCTGAACCTGCTGGTCTCCAGCTTTCCTCATATGGCCACCAGCCCCGGCCGTGGGGACACGCGCTGTCCCCGTCACGGGTGATGTCACCCTGTTCACGGCTGGGCTCCATCCTGCCACTGCTGCCGCCACTGTTTACATGGCACGGCACTGTTTGGAACCCAAATGTATTTTTAGCTTTCTTTTAACGCATCTCAGCAGCTGGAAGCGAGGGACCTGTGTTATGTGACGAGGCAGAGAGCTCAGAGACAGCTCAAGGTCTCTGATGGATGTGTCATTTATGAGATCAGGGTGCAACCAAAGGTCTTCTTTGCCCTCAAAGCTTCTTTAAACTTCACCTTGGTGCCTTCCTGCCCTGGCAGTGCAGGGTGGTTGTAGGAGAGCTCCTGTCTTGGCACTCTGAGCTTTGTCCCTACAGTTCTTGCTGACCACGTCATAAAACCACAGAATAGTTTGTGTTGGAAGGACAGTAAAACTCATCTTGTCCCACTCCCTGGTGTAGGCAGGGACACTTTCCACTAGACCAGGTTGCTCCAACCTGGCCTTGAGGGATGGGGCAGCCACAGCTTCTCTGGGCAACCTGTCCCCTGTGCCTGACTTCATGTGTGTCCCTGTGTCCCCCATTCCTGACTCCATGAGTGTCACCCCTGGGCTGGGACACTGTGCCATGTCCAAGCAAGGCAGAGTGGAGAACCCCAAGTGCCTCCAGCCCAACAGAAGGGCTCAGGGCACATTTCAGCCTCCCTCAGACACTGCAATAAAAGCACAAAGCCAAATCAAGCACACGCAAAATCTCCCTTAGAAACGGCGCTTTGGGTTGCGCTGGGATTTTTAGCAGAGGATTCATGTTTTTTAAAGCCTTTGCTGCGTTTCTCAGAAGGTCAGAGGGACTTCTTTCTTTCCCTCTTGCTCTCCTTCTCCTCATGCCTTTTCCCAAACCTTTGCGATTGCCGTTCCAGCGCCTGATCCAGGCAGGAGCACCGGGGCTATTCCCATCCCGCTGTGCCTCGCTGGGTGCTCCCTCATCCCTTTGCCTCACAGCTGACTTCAAACCAATCTCACATCAGGGCTCTGCCACCACTCAAATCCTTCTTCAAAGGCTACAGCTGCTCGGGATGCAGGGAGCCAGCACATCTTTAAATCAGCCATTTGGAACCTGGAGCCTGTTAATTCGGGACTCTCCTCCACAGGGCTGTGGGAGGAAACCTCGGCGGGCTCCGTGGGGCTCTGCACCTCCACGGGGAAAGTTTGAGGAAGAGGTTAAAACCCAAACTCCCTGAGGAACCTCCTGCACTTTGGATGCACAGCTGCAGTGCGCACCGCAAAAAAAAAAAAAAATAAAATTTATTTCGGTTTTCCAAGAGTGCAGGAGCTGCACCGCAGCGCTTTCCCTGCAAGGCAGCCAATATAGATGTTGGTATAAATAATTCTCCCGAACGAAGCCTGGAGCCCACGTGTTCCAGCAGCCCCACGGCATTCACCGTTCCCATGGAACCCCAGCTTCGTGCACAGAGCGCCCCAAAACTCCCTGGCAGCAACCCGAGATGGGACTGTGAGACAAGGGGAGAGCCACGTGCCAGGGACCTCGTGGCCAGGAGGTGAAATCTGCTGAAATGACCATTTTTATCCTCAGCTGCTCTGGTTTTCTGCAAATTCCGCTCCGGTGCTGCAGGAGGGTGGGTGAAGCACCCTGGGCTCTCTGGGTGTCCCATTCCCACCCCACTGCCCACGAACTGCAGAAGCTGCTCCCAAGAGTAACGGGTGACAACAGGGATGGGGTGATTAATAAACTGCTCTGAGGCTCTTTAGGAAGTGAGGTAAGTGTGTTATCATCCCGAGAATCCTCTGGATGGGAGACACTGAAACCACTCCTTCAGCAGGAGAATTGGCAATTGTTCTTGAAAGGCTGCAGTGACTAATCCGAGCCTGAGTCCTTCTTCCCTGCTTGCTCCAGACCCGGTGGCCACAGTCCCTCCCTTCCCAATCCTCGCTTGGATGCTGTGGGTGATGGGAATGTCCCCACGGATCCCCCACTCCACGGCTGCATCCTGCCGGGACCAGGCTCCTCTCCCTCCCCGGCTCAGCCCTTGCAGACAAAAAGCTTCCCATCTCCTCCTCCCTCGGATCCTCAGCTCTCCTGGTCTTATGCAAAGCTGGTATTTTTAGTATCTCCTGGAAACACTGTGAAGTGTCATCACCACCAGCTAACGAGTGCTCCGGAGAGGGGACATTCCTCCGGCCATCTCCCTCGGCTCAGACCTGCCAGGGTCACCAAAGCATCTGCAAGTGGGTGGCTTTGGAGGCACTGACCCAAGGCAGCTCCTGAAAGGCACCATTTGATCACAGCCCGATTGTTTCACGGTCAAGAAAAGAAAAGAAAAGGAGAGAGGGGGAAGGTAAAAAAAAAAAAAAAAAGAAGGAAAAAAAAGCCTCGCTATGATTTGGTCGATCTCAGCAACTCTTGGCTTAATTCGCTCTTGTTCTCGGGATCGGGGAAGCGCCCGTGCCTCTGCTGACACGTCAAGGTCAAAGCCCACCCGTGGCTCGCTGATGAACCAGCACACCGGCAGCGTTCCCTCCGGGAAGGAGGAGCTCCAGGGCTGTGTTTGCTCTTCCCTCGGTGCTAAAATTCATTTCCGAAGAGCAAAGAGGCTGCCGGGGCCACTCGTGCTCCCCTGCCTCTTGTGCAAGCACAGGATCCCCTTCCAACCCACAGGTTAGAAATGCACGCAGCCCCACCCAGGCTCGGTGACAGCCCTGTCACCCAGCACAGCCCGTGCTTATCGCCCCCCGTTTATCATCCCCTTCCCCAACGAGGGGAGATGGTGCCTTTAAGGCAGCTTAACAGCTGTCAGAGAGGAGGCATTTCTGCGTGTGCTGCTGCTGCTGAAAATACAAGCCAGAGATACTTTAAGTAGGTCTGGAAAGCGTTCAACGAGAAGACACCGTCACGCAGCCTGTCCCCACTCCCAGCCCGGTCCCACCCAGCTGCTCCCAGCTCCACGACTGTCGGGAGCCGCACGCATTCCTCCGGGGGCACACAAGGGTTAAAAATACCCTCGGGCCAGGCTGGGGCACAGCAAGTGGCAGAGTGTCCCTTCCCTGCCACATCCCGTGCTCAGAAGCCCACCTCCCCTCGCCCACCTGCCGGCCAGGCACCCCCAGCTATGGGGGCTTGGCTGTTGGATGGGGTGTGGAGTGCCCAAAAAAGCCACCCCGGGGGCGTGGGCTGGGTGCTCGGGCATCGCCTGTGTGACCACTTGTCCTGGGTGAGGATCACTCGTCCTGCTGCCTCCAGAAATGAAGGCTTTGAGTGTCAATGCTGTGGTGTCAATACTTTGTGCCACCAGCACATGGAGTCATTCCTGCTCTCCGGTTCAGCCCTGCAATCCCAAAATGGGATGCTGCTCTTCCTCTCTGCCCGTCCTCTGCCCTCCTTAGGAGCGTTGGAATGTCTCTTCCAACCCAAACCATTCTCTGACCCTGTGATCCTCGGGAGCAGCTCTGCAGTGGCAGGAGCAGAACCACGAGTCCCAGAGAGAGAACCACAAAGTCACTGAGGTTGGGAAAGACGCTCAGGATCACCCTACAAAGGAAGGTCACCCAGAAACTGCTGAGGAGCACAAGCTGCAAACCTAAATGGGATAAAACTTTAAGGGAGAAACCCAAACTTTGATCCTCCTGCAAAATATTCTCAGTGAAACACTGCAGGATGCTGGGCAGTTGTGTCCCCGTCCCATTCCATCCCATCCCATCCCATCCCATCCCATCCCATCCCATCCCTCCCTGCCTCTGACTTCAATGGCTCATGCAGGGGACGTGATGAGGTCACATCACCCTCTCCAAAACCAGCACCCTCAGGCAGTGACACCTGGGAGAAACCCAGGGACACGAGGCACCACTGGCATTTCTGACAGCGCCGTTGACTCAGCTCCCTGCTGGAAACGTTGGGGGAATTACGAGTCATAAATAAAGTGCTGAGAGAAGCTGACACCCCCCAGCCAGGAAGGGGGGCAGGAGGAAGGCATGGGAGGGTGTGTGGGCTCCCCAGCCCTGCTGCCTTCTCCCAGGGAGGACCCGGAGCAGGGTCAGACAGCAGCACTGGAATGGCCAGATGAGTAATTCTGGTCTGGGCCTCACTCACTGCATCACCACTCCTGGGATTTCTTTCCTGATTTTTTTTTATTGAAGCAGACAAAGAGGGTGCTGGAGGCACAACGGCTGCGTGGGCCCTGGCCGACCTGACCTGCTCTAAAAGAAAGCAGTGAGGCTTCAGTTATTGCTGTCTAGGGATTCTCCCTCCCCCTCTTCATCATCCAGCATTAAACCTTTCTTGGTGTGACACAGCAGTGCCAGAGTTCACCGCGTTGAGCAACTCCAGTTTCAAAAAACCTCCCCAAAAACGCCAGGAGCCCGAAATCCCATCCCTCCCCTCCGCTGCCTTGGCAAAGCCATCACTTGCTGCCGGCTGGATGTGGGAGACCCCCTCCTGCTCCTCCCTCCTCTCCAGGGTGGGGTTTAATTAACTGGGGGAGGCGAGATGCTGGATAAACAGCGTGGCTGTGCCAGCTGCGGCAGGTCCTGGCTCGCCACATTCCTGCGCCGTGCCCCAGCGCCGCCGAGCTCAGCTGCGGTGACAGCGGGAGCCACCAGCGAGCCCAGGGCGCCCAGCCAAGCACACAAACGTCACCAGGTGTCCCCTCCCCGCCAGCCAACTGCACCTGCACCCACCCAATGTGACGGTTTGGTTATGTGGAGTTTGATGCTTTTTTCCCCTCGGGTTTTATTTTGGGGGAAGCGCTCCAGGTTCTTGCAGAAATCCCTCCTGGCTGGTGAGCACTGCTCGGGAGGAATGCAGGGTTGATCCTGCTCTCATCTTCCTCACGGGGACAGAGTGTCCCCAGCAAAGCAAAGCACCCTGGCACGACACAGCTGAGATTCCTCACTGGAGTAAATGTCCAGAGAAGCTGTGGCTGCTCCATCCCTTGAAGTGTCCAAGGACAGGGCTTGGAGCAACCTGGGATAGCGAAAGGTGTCCCTGCCCCTTCTCACCCAAACCATTCCATGATTCCACGACTGGGGAGGCATCGGGATCCTTCACTCCTGAGCACTGTAAGGCAGAGAGCCCAAAAATCCCTGCCAGCACCTTTGACCTGGCACTGAGCGTTAAGGCTCTGCCTTGCAGGTGCAACGTGGCAACGTTAGGAGTTTGTCCAGAAACAAGGCCCTGAATCCAAGAGGGTCCCAGCTCTGAACTGCCAAAGCCAAGCACAAGCCACGCTTTGAAACCCAAGTTCAAAATCCGCTGCGTAAAAGATAAACAAAAGCCAGGCTTAAGCTTGCTTAGCCAGGAGGCCAAGCTTGACAGCACAGATGTCTCCCCCAAAGCACCCAAGAATTTGATTCCATCAGCTCCGTGGCCCAGGCTGATGGGTGCTCTTTGGCCAGACAGGACCAGCCCATGCCTGGGGCTTTCTGGCACCACTGCTCCCAACCAGCAAACCTCACCTCTGCTTCTTCAGCGTGTAAAGGAGGAGGAGCCACTTGCACTGAGCAGCACAAGCTTTATCCCACAAGTTTCACAATTTTTGGGGTGAAGGGATCTCACTCAGGGTTTTCCAGCTGATCAGGGCTTGCTGATGCTGGAGACAAAGCAATGGAGAAATCCCCTTTGCCTTCACATGAGTGACCCCCCTGTCTCACCTGTACCTGGGGAATCATTTCCCTGGGGAATTCTGCTGTTTGCCAAACTGAATCCACTGAGCTGTTATGTTTAGTAACGTCTCAACTGTAGCTCATTTGATTCCAGTCATTAAAATTTAATATTAGCGTAAGCTTTGAGAAACCTGAGCTGACAGCAGAGAGAGCGGAGGGGGCAGAAGTGGCCCAGCCTGGAAACTCCTACGAGCAGCTCTTGCTGGTGCCTGGCACTTGTCCCTCGTGCTGAAGAGCCCAACCTGGCCTTGTGAAGCTCAGAATGAAGATTCTCCCAACTTTTTAACACTTTTTTATACAAAAAAGAGGCTCCTCAGAGAGGCAGCAGTGGAACAAGAGCCACTGGGGTTAAACTCCTGCTGGAGATCAGGAGTTAAAGATGAGGTTCCTTTGCTCTGACAGCTCAACATGAGCTAAAGCCGCGTTGTTTCTTCTGTGGCACAGCTGGATCCGAAGCGATCCATCGGGATGTCCATATAAGCACAGGTTCCAAACCACAGAAATGCCTTTCAGCTGCACTTGATCTCACCAGAAAACTCAGGGCTGAATCCGATGACCCCTTAAAGTCTCCTCCAGATGGGTTTCTTACAATCCTGCTACAACCAACCAGTCCCTGCCTGGCTTTCCCGCACTCCCTGAACTCCAGGTCCACCCTGGATCATTGTCCTGGCTCCTGATGACTGTGGGAAATCGTGAGGACCCATTCCCAAAATTGCATCTGCTCCTGCAACCCCGCCTGCAAACAAAGCTTCCCCCTGAGCATGATCTGGCAGCTGCTTCCCAGCCTCCTGCCTCGGAGGAACCCGGCCAGGAGGAAAACTTACAGCGGGAGAGGGCTCATCCATCCCAAAGCCAGGATTAGTCCCTCTGTGACCTGGGAAAAGGACGGGGGGGAGAGAGAGGAAATACACAAATGGCAGTTTTCCAAAAGTTAAGGAGGTTGTGGCCTTTTGGGGCAAGTTTGAGGGAAAAGAAAAATACATGGGAAGCTTCAAATATAAGCTGATTCCAAAGTCATCCGTTCCCAGCCTCCACCAGAGCCTTCAATGTTTCTTCTTTATTAAAATCTGGACACAATGAGTCCAGAAGTGCCCACCTTTGTCAGAGCTCCATTGGCAACTTGCCTGGAGCCCGGGGGCATGCCTAATTTGCATCTCATTTACACAGATGTTCATTAAAATTAATGCCTTAAGACATAATATCTGCCTGCATTTGAGCCTTCTGGACAGACAGAGCGCGACCGCTCCCGGAGAGCCCCCGTCACCCCGTCCGTCACCCCGTCCGTCACCCCATCCTCCCCCCGCAGCACTGCCAGGGTGAGGAGCTCCTCTGGCCCACCAGGACACTCCAGGCACGCCCCTGGTTTGCAATCCAAGGAGGGCAGGAGTTGTGATATTGTCTTGGAGAGAGAATTTGTTGGGAAATAAAAACCTGGCGCAACCAAGAGAAGCCCCCCAAGCTTCCCACAGAGCACGAGCCAGGCTTTTCCACAGCCCTGCCTCCAGGCCCTGCTGATGGCCTTCCACGTGCAGAAGGATCTGGGATTGTATTTCCCTTCAACAGGACCGTAAGGTGAAGCTTTGCCAAGATCAGCTCTGCAACATTCAGGATTTGTGCGAAAATCCCCACTCCCGGGATGAACCGTGCAGGGCAGGGATGGAGGGATGGAGGGATGGAGGGATGGAGGGATGGAGGGATGGAGGGATGGAGGGATGGAGGGATGGAGGGATGGAGGGATGAAAAAATGCTGCTATAACCACGATTGCTCCATCCACCCCTCGTGCTTCTCCCCCATTTCATCCCCAGCCATTACACAGTAAAACCTTCCCACCACTGCTGCAACTTTCACTTTCCCACCCACAAAGGCCCCAACTGCACCGTGTGGCCTCGATGGCCAACGAGTGACTCCTGGTGAGGACACCTCAGACCCCCAGACCCCCTCAGCTCAGGTCACTCCTGCCTTAGAGGGTCATCCTCAAGGTCCCTGAGCTGTGGACCATGTGCAAACCCCAGGGTGGGTTGAGCTGCTCCTGCCCAGTTTGGGTTTTGCCATCGTTCCTAATGAGAGCTGCTCAGCCAGGAATAATCCCTTGTTCTGCAGGAGAAGTTTACTGCTTTTAAGGACTAAAAACTCCTTTCTGGATATATTTGTTCCAAGTGACCCTGTGGTGTTTAATGATGAATTTAAATCCTTCCCATCAGCATCAGCTCAAAGCAAAATGCCCAACACAAGCAATGCCATCAAGTGAGGCTGAGTTTGTCCCATAAATACAATTCCAGTTCTTTTTTTGGATAGGCAACTCCCAAACCAGAAACACCTTGTCCTGGCGAAGGTTTCACAGAGCTGCTCAAGTGGTGGAATGGGATCAATTAACCATGAGATGAAAAGTAAATGGCTGTAAAACTGCCTCTCCCTCCCACCCCCCCATTAACACCAGGAAACGAGCAGCCAGATGTAAATCAGCCCAATCACCAGCTCCTGAGCACATCAGGAATAGGAGTTTCACAGCAAGAGAATTTCTAAGCTGCGTTAATATAATTAATGTAGTGTAACAGCACAACCCAACATCATAATGCTGTATAGAAATCTATCAAACACACTCCGACTCTTCCCTCTCTCAGTGCTTCATGCAAGCCTTGATGGTCTCCATCAGCTCCTTGCTGGAAATGTGAGCAGCCCACATAAAACTTCACCTTGGTTTTATTCCCTGGGTGTACTCCTTGTCTCACAGTTTTTCTGTGGCTTTTTTTTGTACCCAGAGATCCCAAAATGGTCGTAATACGTGACCCAGATGGAGGGAACAGCAAGCAGGAAGGGTGGGCCAGGCAGAGCCAGACCTACAGGATGATCTGATGTCGACTAGACTCTCAAACGGTGCAAATCCACAGCTCAGGTGGACTCAAACCCCTCCCTGCCTCCCCCAAAATCTAAAAGCCACCCACCTCTACCAGCCCACGAGGTGCTGGCACGCCAAGATCACACATCTCCAGGAGAACACAGGGATTTTCCTGCCAATCCCAGAATCTTCCTGCACCTTTCCACCACAGACTATCAAGTCCACCAGCAGGATTTCACACCCTCCAGAGCAAGGATATTTCAGTGCAAACCCACTCACACCACAGCAACAAACAACGAAGACGCCACGGCTCGAAGCCCACGAAAAGCCACGAACGCCAAACACCACTTTAAAAAAAAAAAAAAAAAGACCATCATGGAATCAAACTTACCTTGAAGTCTGCCAGCTGCTGGTTGATGGTTTCCACCTCTGTCCCCACCACCCACTGCAAGGCCTCGTTCTCCTCGGCCGCCGTGGTCATGTGGCTCAGCTCCTTCAGGCGGCCGTAGAAGTCCTCGACGCGGGCCAGCGTCGTCTCCACCTGCTCCTGCCGGTTCCTCCCCCTCTCCGTCAGCTTGCTGCACTGCTTGTTCAGCGTCTCCAGCTCCCGCCTCAGCCCCAGCAAGTCGGGGCTGCCCTCGTCCTCCAGCATCTTCTTGCACTCGCCCTCGGAGGATTCGATGTCGGATTTCAGCCGCTGGAGCTTGCCCAGGAAGGCTCGGACGTCCTCGGCCTGGGACTGGAGGCTGTCGGAGTCTCTCCCGATGGGGCCCATGCTGTCCAGCTCATCATCCAGATCCGCCAGCTGCGAGAACATCTCCCTGACCCGGCTGTTGAACTGGCCAATCCCTTCCAGCTTGTTTTCCATGAGGGCACAGCAGTCGTTGACTTTCTGCTTCACGGCCTTGAAGTCCTGCTGAGCCACCTCAGCTTGGCTTAGGAGCTGGGAGCAGTCGGATCCATCTGGAGCATCTTCTACCAGACCCTGAGTGAGGTTTTTCAGATAATCCACTTGTGGCTCCAGGGCCTGCAGCACCTCCTGCTGTGCCCTGAGCTTCTCCAAATTCTTGTTGCTGCAGGCTTGTGGCCCCAGGGCATCGTAGATCTCCAGCTGGTGCTTCGCCCCTTCCAGCTTCTTCTCGATGTTCTTGAAGCTCTCCTGGAACTCCCTGAGCCTCTGGGACATTTCTTCAATGGAGCCAGTCTTGGTTTGCAGCTCTTCTGTGATGGCATCCATCCTCTGGTTGATGCCGGCCTTCTCATCCCGGATGTCGTCCTCGTCCGTTTGGGAAGCGTCGATCAGGATGTCGGCAGCGCTGTTGAGCATCTCCAGCAGGGACCTGCGCTTCTCCACGTCACTCAGCATGGCCTTGGACCTCAGAAGAGTGGCCTCCAGCTGCACTGGATCCAGGGTTACCTCCAGCTCTGCCATCCTCACCCTGCAGTCCTCTACCCAGGGCACGAGATCCTCCGCGTGCCGCTGGTACTTCTGAGCTTTCTGCAAGCAGTCCTTGAGCTTGGAGTGCCTGTCAGCAGCCTGCTTGCTGAGCTCCTCCCAGTGTGTTTTCAGGCTGACCAGCTGGTTCTGCAGAGTGGTCTTCTCCTCCCCAGGCTGGACCGAAAGCAGCAAAGATTCTCCCTCGGCCACAATCATCTCGTAGGAGCCGCTGTGTTGGTTGAGGCTCTTCTGGAACTCTTCTTGCTCCTGGATTTGGCTCTGCAGCCTCTCCAGTTTGGCAGAAATCGGTTGGCTCTGGGCTTGCTGGCACCTTTTGTCATCCAGCCAGGTCCTGAGTTCATCAAACATGTGCTGGAACTGCTGGGAACTCGCGAGCGCAGTCTGCAGTCGGTTCATCCGGTCGGCTGCAATGGCAATGAGATTAGGAGGCGACAATTAAGCTCAAATCAAATAAGCAAAGTGCAATTATTTAAAATCATCTCAGATGCACCGTGTTTTGATTAACAGGAAGGAGCTTTCCATTGCATCACCAGCCCTTTTTGCTCACTGATTCATAAATTTCTTAAGTAGTAAGAGGCAGTGATAAGGCAGAAGTCTCAGCTCTCCTGACCAGTCTCTAAATGTAACCTCTCAGAAACCAGAAGATGCATCCCAAGATTAGAGGGTGGTCACTGGGGCTTCTCCATGTCCCAGTCTGAATTTAGGAACCTGTTTTTATCTCAAGCACATGCCACCCTGCTGGCTGAAGAGTCACATCAGTGGGGCTAAACACCTCTGCTCCCTCTCCAGGCTCAGGTATTTCTGGAGTTTGAGTTCTCCCATGCTTGGTCTCACTTAAAACACTCATGAAGAACCCTAAAAAGTGATAAGTGGTGCTTCCCCTATTATTTTTATAAACCCAGTGATGGGAGAGCCCTTTGGCAAAGAGCAGCGGTGGAGCTCGACATCCCAACATCTCTTAAGCAACTTCTCCTCTTTCTCACCTGCCAGATCTTCCAGCCCTTTGAGAGGAAGTGCCACCGTCTCCAGACGTTTCCTCAGCTCATCTTTGAGGTACTGCTCCCCAATCAGGACAGAGAGGTCATCACAGAGGGTCTGAGCCTCCGAGATCTCCTCTTCCAGCTGCTCCAGGTCCGACCGGATCTCACTGGTCTCCTCCAGCTGCTGTTTGACGGCATCAGGCTGGGTGCTGATGGCAGACTGGCTGCTCAGGCGCTGCCCAACAGCCTTCACCTTCTCTGAGAGGCCCTGGAGGAGCTCCTGGTACTGGGTGCTCTTTACTATGGCTTGGTCGATCTGGCTGGAGCGGGAGTTGAGGCGCTCCGTGAGCTCCGACCATTTCTGGTTGACCCCTTGGAGCTCATCCTGCACCTGGCTGGTGGATGGGGAAACATCTCCAGGGCCAGTCAGGATGCCCTGAGCTGCCTGGTTGAGCTGCTCGTGCTGTTGTCGGCGAGCTTCGAATTCCTTCAGCATAAACTGGAACAGAAATAACATAAAAATGTTTGCATAAAACTGACAGCTCCGAGTACACACAGTCAAAACAAACCAGACCTCCAGGGGCTTTATCCAGCCCGTGGAATCAGCAGGAACAGGCCCTGGGGTGGGACAGCAGTTGGGCTGGGTAGCCCAGGATTTACTGTGACCTTGGAAGAAAAAAAGCTGGGAGGGGTCTGCGACTCCAGGACTTTGCTCTCTCTCTTATTTGTCTTGTAATGTAGCACAAACCACTTAGATGAGATGAAAATCTAATTATCTCCACTGGGGCTTTTTTGCTCCATGATGTGGCTGGGTACAGCCATGTTAGGGTTTGGAAACACGAGGAGTGGAAGGGACAGGCTGGCAGGCAGAGGGGCAGCATTAGCAAGTCCTGCAGAGTGTCAGCACAGGTCTTGTTTAAAGCAATTTCACTCTCCAAGAGGGGCCAAGTGATTCATTGGTGACTCAGTCCAGTGCGGGAAGGGAGCTGAGCACTGCACCCTCTTCAAGTTACTCACAGCAGCTTGGGCTCAGCGGGGTTTGGAGGCCTTGGAAGAGGAGCCATGAGGTCTCTGAACACTCCCTGCATGCCAGAGTGTTCACAAGAAATCCCTCAGCACAACCTTCCAACTCTCCTCCATCCTGACCTCACCATGAAGACACAAACCCCTCTCACCTGGACCTGCTGCTTCTGAGCGTTGAGCATGTTGGGGTCGATGGACAGGGGGCCCAGCACGCTCATCATCAGCTCCTTCTCCATGAGCCAGGGCCGCAGCTGCGCCTCGGCAGCCTGGAACGTGGCCAGCAGGGTCGCCGACTCCTCCAGCTTCTGCTGCCGCGCCGCCGTGGCCTGGCTGGCCCTCTCCCACCTGCAATCTGAAGCACCACCTCTGTTGGCTCTGATCATGCTCCTTACCAGCCCACTCCTCCATCCCCAAGGTTGTTTTCCCCTCCCCGTGGTTGTCCCAATGGGAAATCTCCTCTGTTTTCCAATAAAACTAGCGTGGCTCTATTCGCTCTCCATCTAAGAAGCCATTACCCAGATCTAGTGGCTACGTGGTCTGGAAGCTCCTAGGAAAAAACCTTGCAAGCAGGATTTCTGTGCTCTGGTCACTACTGCCATGAGCTGGGCTGGCCTTGGCTGAGCCACCTCACATCCCTGGCCCGATAAATGAGGATACTCTCACACAGCACACTCAGATCTCCTGGACGGAGAACTCCGTCAACACTTCCCTGCTATTTCAAAGAAGAGAATCTCTGGGCTCCTTTGTGAACACACAGCCTTGTTTAGTCAACACTTAATTACCTAGGATAGCCTCACTAATGACTAGGATTTTATATCAAGCAGTGAAGCTTTTAATCAAAATAATCAACCTGTGCCGCTAACACATTTTTCCCCTTTTTTTTTTTTTTTTAAAGAACAGTTTAAGGAGGCAAGTCTTTAAAATCCACATCCATCACAGAGGTTTCATTAATCATGACAGTGCTCATCTCAGGAACACCTTCCACACCAGACAGCTCAGAGATGGGTTTGCTGTTTACTGAATTTTAATTAGAAGTGACTCTGCTCTAGCGTGACTTTGGGATTGCCCCACACTCCTGAACCACGTCTAACGTGATGTTTGGAGACAGGAGCCTCATTAAGTGCTTCAGGCACTTACTCAGGTCTTCCTGCATCTTCTTCCAGTTCGCTGCTTCTGGGGAATCTGGATATTTCTCCAGCAAGCCAGAAAGTGCTTCCTTTACCTTCTGGATCTTCCCAGAATTCTGTTCCAATTCAGCCAGAAATGCCTGGAAAAGAATGATTTGAACTTCCTCAGATATAGGGCTAAAGAATCGCTGAGTAGGAATGAAAAAGTGTCTGCAAGCTGGAGCTGGACAATTTCTGTTCTTTGCTCTTTAATTAAATCAATTTGTTAGCAATATTGTGAGCTAACTTGGCTGCAAGGGCAGGGAAAGGCTGGGAATTGCTTTCCAGGAGAAGCTGGAGTGACCCAACAGCAAGGGCTCCAAAGAATCTCCTTTTCCCTCAGCCTGACACCAACAGGTCTAAAAGCAAAGGGCAATTTTGGGTTGCTGCTCCATGGATCTGCCTGGAATTCCTGATCTGGGAATGCCCTTCTTTAACCCAGGGTAAACCCTCCTGACTAATCCTGGTCCTGCTGCAATACAGCACATGGATCTCTGAGACCCCTGGGGAGATGCATGGCAGAGGGGTGGAACTAGCTGATGTTTCAGGGCCATTCTGTGGTCCTGTGATCCCAGAAAGTCGGGAAGAGGAGTCACCTTGTTGTGCTCAGCCTGGGCTCTCATCGTCTCCGTCTTGGTGGGTGAGGAGGAGGCGTCCAGCTCTGACAGCGTCCTTTCCTTGGACTCCAGCCACCTGAGCATGGAGCTGGCCTCCTCCTGCACCTCCTGCATCTTGTCCAGCATGGCTGAGAGCTGCTGCTGGCGCTCCCTGAGCGCGGTGCCCAGCGCCTGGTACCGCCGGCTCACGTCCGACACGTCGCACTGGATCTCCGTCAGATCTGCGCCCAAGAACCAGCCCGGGGTCAGCACCGCTGCCCAGCTCCTCCACGCCAGACCATCAGCTTCTAACCCAGCCCCAGGCAGCCCCAGGCAGCCCAGATGAGGAGCAAGAGGCCGCGCTGCGTCCGTCTGTCTGACGTCGCGTCATCCTCACCTCTCTGCCACGGGCGATTTTCAGTTTGTCCCCTCAATGCACATTGACAGTTTACAAACAAAGCAAACGCCTCTCTGTTTCTGAGCTTGATGCAAGCTGAGCCCCCCTTTCACAGAGCCACTGCTAATACAAGGTTAAATAATTTGGCACTGAGATATAAAGCCATTTTTATGCACCTATTATCTCGTCGAACCGGCGAACTAACAGCAGATAACGGGCAATAATTAAAATTGCTCTTCAAACTGGAGGGCTGGATGCCGTTATAATCCCGCAGAACCAATAAATTTAATTGCAGGCCTTAAAATGATCTCCCATTTATCAGCCCTTAACACCACCTGACGAGGTGTCAGGGTGCTGTCCCTCCCCAAGGCTGCCCCTCTCTGTCCTTCAGCCTGACCTCCACCCTCCATGCTGCAGCTGAGAATTCCCACCCCACTGCCAAGCACTTTTCCCTTCTACTGAGATGCTGATGGTGTCACACTGAGGTTTGTATTCCCGGGGGATGGAAATGCAGGGACAAAAAAGGGATGGGGAGGCAGCGAGCTCACCTTTGCATGTGTGGTATCCGTTCACGCTGCCTCCTGAGCCTCCTGGAGTGGGCAGTGTGGCACCTGGGCACAGGGGACAGGGACAAGAGGGGCAAGAGGGACAAGACAGAAGTGTTAGGGATGCAGACAGCAAGTGCTGAATGGCCCCTCCATGACAACGACCACCGAGCACCAACGCGGCGTCTCCACCACCCACCTGCCCAGCATTAATTCAGTTTGGAGTCCCTTTATCTCTCCTCCTCCTGCTCCCCTCACTTTCCTGGAGCTGCACCGAAAGAGCTGAAGCTTCTGGAGCTGTGCAGCTCTCCCAGCACCCCAACATCACCCAGAGGCCCAGGGATGATGAGGTTCCTGCTTGGGCCGCAGCACTGGGGACCACAGGCCACCTCTCCATGCCTGGGACGTTGCTACCCTGAGCACGATTTTATGAATTATACCCAATAAAACTGCTGAATGCCTTCCCTGAAGGGATTAACTCCCCCACATCCTCCTTTTTTTATGGGACGAAACTATTCAAACCAGCCCTGTGGACATGCTCTCTTTGCCCAGAGGTTCCATGTTTGATGCTCCAGTGTCCCTTCCCTGGACACCAGGTGTCACAACCAAAGGGAGATTCACGTTTTCAGCTGAGTCTCTCTTTTCCAACCATGTATTTTAAAACTTTCATGGACATCAGGGGCTGCACCTTTGGTAACCCACAAGCCTCTCCTCACTTGTGATGATTTCCCAAAGAACTGCTCATGAACTCAATCCCAACAAACATATCCAGACCATAAATTCCTGTAAATTCCCACCACTGATGGGAGTCCAGGGACTTTTCTCACAAGCTGGAAGACATCTTTGAGCTGGTTTCCAAACGAACCAGACATAATCTCATTGCTTCACAGACTTGAAGCCAGAAAGGAGACCAGCAAATCACATCTGACTATCGCAGCCTCAAATGTCATCCAGATACGAAACCCAAACGCTGGAGGTTGATTAAAACACTCCAGCCCTCAGGAGGCTGAAGAACATCACCAGGAGAGAGCAGGACCACCTCCATGAGCTCCCAAGCTCTCTCAGAGAATGAGATGTGTCTCTACAGCAAACACAGGGCAATTCAGAGCTCATTAGGCTACAACTAATTAAGCCAAGTGAGGCTGATGCATTGAAGCATGGAGTGCCAGTGACTGGACCACGATACTCAGATCACCATGAGCCATCTGAATTTGGTTAAAAGGGGGAAATAACCCCATTTTTTGCTCAGAGAAGATGCAGGGGTGACAGCAGAGGTGTCCTCAGGAGAGCTGGCCACAACTCACCTGCCTTGGGCGGGGTGTTGGGGGCCGTAATCTCCACGATCAGGTTCTCCAGGAGGGTCCCTCTGCGGCCAATCTCCTCCACCTGGGCGCCTTTGCCCTTCCATTCCTCCAGGAGATCCTGCTCAAAAGCAAAGGTTGGGATTGGAGGTCACAGCCCTTCCTTCCTCGCCCGGTGACACCGGGACACAGCCCCCAGGGACCCAGCCCGTGGCTGCACCGGGGACGTGGGTGTGAAACATCCATTTTTGTCAGGGGGGGAATCAAACAGCAAAAAGCTCTTCCCAGCTAATGGGTCTGCTGAAGGAAACCTTCTCCCTCCCACTGCTCCGGGGACATCCCTCCTCCCCCTCCCCGCAGAGCCCAGCCCGGCTGAGCCCAATCCTGCGGCGCTCCGGGTGCTGTGGGGTGTGGGTGACTCAGCAGGGCTGCTCTGCCTCTGAGTCAAACCCTCAGCACATCCTGATTTATCACAGCCCTGAGCTGCAGCCGAGCGGGGGCTCGGGTGACAGGAGGCCACCTTCCACATCCACCATGGGAAACACTCGGAAAAAATGGGTCTCCCACTCCCAAATCCCGCCCAGAGCAGGCAGAGGGAGTGACGGGAAACCAGGCAGTGCCCAAGAAAACCCTCACGCTGCTCCCTTCTCTGCACTGGATGCACATTGAGGATTCCTGAGACCATGAACCGCCTCCCAGACCTCCGCTTCCGGGGATTTATTTCACATTCCAGCATTTCAACACTTTTCCTGGTCTGATTCCAGCTCCCTTGGCCCACCTGGATCTGCTGCCTGCGCTGCTGCAGCTCCTGGGTGCCCAGGGAGGTCTCGGCAGGCGGAATTTTGCCTTCGCTCTCCCTCAGCCACTTCCTCACGGCGCCAACCAGATTCCGAAACTCATCCAGTTGCTCCTGGCAGGACGACGCATCCTTTTCTCTGGGAGTGAAAAGGTTTCGGAGAGTCAGAGCTCGTGCTCTGCCTTGCAATTACCCCCTCCTGAATGCAGCACGGTCGTGTCTCCAGGAGCCCTTTTCCTAATTATTATTATTTTTATTAGACATTGCCTGGGAACAGCACAAAGGGGGGCACCCAGTGCCAGCCCCTCACTGCTGCTGACCCCCTCAAACCGTGTCTGGTGGCACTTTTGGGCACCCCAGTGGTGGCCAACAGCCATGGGACCACCACTGCCAACCTGCCCGGGCTCTTTGTCCTGGGAAAAGCAGCGCTTTTGGGAAGACAGGGCTCATTCATGCCGTGTCCCCCCGGGCAGCTGCATCCCCAGGGGAGCCCAGGCTGTGCTGCCCCTCCTCCCTGGCCATAGCTCCCTCCATTCAGCACATCCTGGAGGAACAAGGCAGCCCCTGGGTGGGAGTCACGGGCCCCTCTGGCTGCGAGCAGCCTGCACGGCGCTGAATTGCTGGGGGTTGCTGTGAGTTTCATCTGCTTTTCCTCACCACCTTCCCTGCACTCCGTGGGGATTTTGGAGATACAGCCAGGGAGGTGTGACTCCTGAGGATGCTGCTGCTCTGACCCTGCTCGAGCTGCCTTTTATCCCCGTTTCTGGGGACTCCAGGAACAGGCTGCTCTGCTGTCACCTCGCTCCCCATCCTCCCCAGCACCCCAGCAGGATGCTCTGGGATGGAGCTGTGGCAGCCCACACGCCGGGAGCTGGGAAACGCAGAGCGCCGGCTCCTGCAGCACCAGGAATTTTTCACAACGCCCCCAGCCAAGGCTTTTTTTAAAGCGTCAGCTGGAGCAGAGCTGCCTCAGGATCCTGGCGTGGGAGGAGGGCAGCAGGAAGAGCTGGCTCATGGCCCCCCTCCCTTGGAAAGGAGATCTCCACAGGGTCTTGCTCAGACCATGAAGCCACCCCTAAGCTCCCCTCGCTGGGACTCACCTGTCTTTTGCCACCTTTTGTAGCTGCAGGAAATCTTTCTTCAGGCTCTGCAGCTTCTCCTGCTGCTGGAAGGCGCTGGGGGCGAAGCCGCAGGAGCTCAGCTCCTCAGCCAGCTGCTCCAGGGTGGCCAGGTCCTCCTGGTGCTGCCTCATCTCCGAATTCAGCTCCTGCCAAGAGCAAAAAGGAGATGCTGACCACGTTCCCCAGCAGCAGAAGGGATGAACTGGACAGTGCCACGTCCTGGTGAGCTGCAGAGACCCTCTGTGGGCAGTGCCACGCATGGCACCAGCGCCAAATGTTGGGCACAGCTCACTCCCACCTGCTCCTCCAGCTCCAGCTCAGTGAATACTTCGAGCAGCTGCAGGGACAAATCCCACTTTCCCCAGTGCTGGTGACTGGGATGGGATGGGGAGTCCCAGACCAAGCCAAATCAACCCCTGCCACAGCACAAGGGTCTGGTTTTACATCACTGAGCATTTCTGAGGCCGTGGATGAACCAGCCCCTGCGGCTGAACACTTGTGGGAGGCCAGAGGGAGGAATCCTGCACAACCACCACGACCCACAGCACCCTGAAAGTGTCCAAAGCAACCCTGAGCAACCTGGTCTGGTGGAAAGCGTCCCTGCCCCTGAGAGGGGGCTTGGAATGAGACGATCTTTAAGGTTCCTTCCATGATTTTCTGGCTCTGAGACCTCCAAAGTCTCTGTCACATCCCACACTGCCCTCATTGCTAGCACATGGATGTTTTACTGTATTAATTAATGGAGTCTTTAACTGGCAAAATCCTGCTGCTTTAGGATCCTGACTGGATCCTAAAAGCCTGGTCACAGACCCCATCTGAAAACCAGCCTGGCTCCTGGGAAATGCCATCCCCTTCTCCCACAGCTGGGAACAGCCTGATCCACTCCCTGCCAGCCTGGATCCTGGAGCATGTAGAACCTCGTCCCCTTGGCCTCACCTGGATGTGCTGGGAGAAGTGGGCGATGTCCCGGTCCGGCTGATTCCCCGACGCCAGCAGCCGCGTCCTGCTCTCCGTGAACTGCTGCAGCTTCTCCGAGAGCTGCTCGTACTGCTCCACCTTGGGCAGGAGGCCTTTGAGGGCGTCCTCCCGCTCCTGCTGCTGCTGGCACAGCCTCCCGAAGTGCTCTGTCACCTGGGCCAGCTTGTCCTGCAGGGCAGAGGCCGTGGGGCTGTCGGCGGCCTCCGTGAACCGGGTCACCATCTCCCGGGTGGCTTCCAGGCAGCTCTTCTGCCGGGCAATGTCCTGCTTCAGCTTCTGTGGGGGGCACATGATGACAGGGAGGGGTTTTTAAGGAAGGTTCTTGAGCAAAACCAACTGGGCTGCCCCAGTTGAGACAACCAGAGTTGGGGAAAAAATAGTTTTATATCCCAGTTTTCCTTTCTTTTCCGACCTTCCCAACACGCTCTGCTTTTCCCTGTGTCTGAAATCTTGTTAGCAAAGGAAAAAGGAGATTTTCAACAAATCTGTGGGCTGGCATGGTTTGCCCAGAGGAGCTGGAACTGCCCCATCCCTGGAAGTGTTCAAGGGCAGATTGGATGGGGCTTGGAGCAATTGGTGTAGTGGAAGGTGTCCCTGCCCATGGCAGGGCATCGGAATGAGATTGTCCTTAAAGTCCCTTCCCACCCAAACCACTCTGTGATTCTATGAAAACAAAGTATTCTATTCTGTGATTCTATGAAAATTAAAGGTTCTGCTCATATCCCTTTTTAGGGGTTTTTTTTGGTGCTTTCAGAACTCAATAATTAAACCCCAACAACCCCTGCACGGTGCAGGTGCCCCTCAGGGCTGTTTGGGGTGAGGGAGCTGGGCCCGGCCTTACCACGCTCGTGGCCAGCGAGTCCTGGATGGAGGCAGAGGAGAGCACGGCTGGCTGGTCTCTCTCCAGGCTCTTCTCAATCTCAGCCACCGACTGCAGGAGGTTCTCCAGGCTCTCCTGGACGCTCTGGGACTGGGCGATGGATTTCTGCAGCAGGTCCGAGCGCTCGGACATCTGCTGGGAGAGGCTCTGGAAGCGGCTCACGATGGCATCTGCAGGGTTCAGCGCAGGGGAGACTCAGTGGCACAGAGCTCCAAGTGCTCAGAGAGCAGGAGGGTCGCCTCTGGCTCCCCCAAAGCCCTCAGTGGTGACAAATCCCTGTCCCCAAACTCAGCAGTGAGACAGGGGACACAACACAAGCAGCCACATCCCTCCCCGCATGCAAACACAAACCCTGAGGATGCACTGCTATGTGTTTACCCCCAAATTTCCCCAAAAGTGACTCATCTTTGCCTCCTCCCTGGATTGTTCTCACTCTTCCAAAACCCTCCCTGCCAACACTGGCAGCTGCTTTGATCTGTACCTGTTGTTTCCTGAATGTGGCCGTGGTCTGGGGCCGGCTCCCCTTGGATTTCCAGCAGGGACCGAGCTGCTTTTTGGAGCTTCTCCACTGGCACCTGGTGCTCAGCCAGGTCTCCCTGCAGTTGCTGTTTTCACACAAGACAAAGCAAAATCAGGGCTGGGTCCCAGGCAGGATTCTCACACTCATGGAGCTCAGGGCTCCATTTACACCCTCTGAGGGATCCTCTGCACTTCATCACTAAATCATTCAGAAAATGATGGAAAAATCCAACCCTGTGCTGCAGGCAGAGCTGGATCAGAGGGTTTGGGCTGTCCCAGTGCTCAGTCACCCTCATGGGGGAGGAATGGCCCCCTCTATGTCCCTCTGGGGTGTCTGTGAGTGCAGCCCCCAGTCCTTACTCCAAGCACCTCTCCCAAAAGACCCCACCTGACCCGCAGAAGGACCTGCTGCGTCTGCAGGTGCATCTTTGCCCTCAACCAGCAACAAAACCCCAATGGGTCAAGTCTCCTCCCTGCTGCTGACTGCTCAGAGCAGCCCAATTCCCACCCAGGCTCCCCAGGAGATCCCCCAAGGTCGCTGTACCTTGGTGCTGGCGAGCTGCGTCTGCAGCACGCCCGGATCCGAAGAAACCGTCTCGGAGAGCAGCTTCCCAACAGCAGCTTCACTCTCCTGCAGCCACGTCCTGAGAGACTCTGCCACCTCCTGGAACTGCTGGTAGTGATCCAGCAAGGTGTTCAGGTGAGAGCCCAGCTTGGAGCACTGCAAAGGAGCAACGAGCACTGAGCAACCCGTGGAAAAGGCACAGGAATCAGCATGAAACTAAAAACTATTAAAAAAATCAATCTTGCCACAGGTGAAATGAATTATTAGGGGCAACATGCAGACCAACAGCAAGACAAAGGTTGTTGCCCAAGCCCTGAAGAAGACCATCCTTGTCCTACAATTTATGAATGTCCAGGAAATCCAGAGAAATATCCCTCTGCCATCCCTGCACAGGAGGAAAGGAGCGCCCAGGATCCGACTCCCAGCCCTTCCCATACCCTGGAGTGCAGCGTGGTGTATCTCTGCGTGGCATCCTCCAGCTTGCTCTTGACCACACTCCTGGACATCAAGAGCTGGGACTCGGCGTCCCCAGCGTCCCCTTCCACATCCAGAACCTTCTGCCCCGACATGGTGACGAAGCGCAGGTCGCCCTTGTGGGAGATCACGTCCTCTGAGAAGCTGCCCTGGCGCCGCAGCAGCTGCCTGAGGGAGGCAGGGTCGCTGTCCCCTCTGCACATCCCCTCCAGGTCCTGCTCCGCCTGCTCCAGCCAGGCCTGGAACTCGCCGTGATCCCGCAGGAACTTGTGGAGCTCGTCCCGCAGGAGCTGCGCCCGCTTCAGCCGCGCCTCGGAGCGCGACAGCGACGCCGAGTAGCGGCCCCTGAGCTCGGCCAGCTGCGCCTGGAGCTGCTCCCGCTCCTCCCCGGCCAGGCTGTGGCCCTGCTTGTCCAGGAAAGCCTGTGCTGACTGCGTGGCCAGGATGACGTCCTGCTGCTGGGACAGCAGCTCCTGGTGCTGTGCCTGGAAGGTTCAGGGAGCAAAAGTGAGGCTTGGGATTGAGGATCTCTGCCCTGCATCACCCAGCAGTTGTGGATGGGCCAGTCCTGGAAGTGTTCAAGGCCAGGCTGGAGCAACCTGGTCTAGTGGGAGGTGTCCCTGCCCACAGCAGGGTGTGGAACAGGATGATCTTTAAGGTTCTTTCCAACCCAAACCTTTTCATGATTCCGTGACCAGCAAGCGTGGGGAAAACTGGGACCAAAGCACCAGCAAGGTGGGGAAAACTGGGACCATCTCAGGCTGGGGGCCAGGAGCTCAGCCCACAGCAGTGACCCCTTCTCTGGCCATCATGGGCAGGCACCTTCTGGACCCTGACTACACCTTGCCATGGCACACACCCACCACACACTCGGCATCTCCTGCAGGGCCCTCCTGAGCCTCCCATATGGAGAATCACGTGTTTCAGAGGCCAGGCCCACCTAACACCAGGGGCAGTGTGTGGGGAGAAGGCTTTGGGTGGGATGAGGTGTCAGTGCTGACCTTCAGCCTCTCGTACTGCTCGTCCAGGCTCTCAGCAGCACTGTCTGCTCCCACAGCGTGGCCATCGGGGACATCCTGAGTGCTTTTCCCTGTCCCTTGAGTGACAGGGTGTGGTCTGTACTCCGGGAGCTCTCCCTTCTGCTCCAGCGATGCCACCCAGTTCAAAAGGGAATCAATCTTATTGCTGTTCTCCTCCAGCTCTTTGGCAGCTTTCACCTGAAAGCACAAAAGCTCCAGATGAGAATGACCCAGTTTTTGCACGTTCAGCAAACTGCTACACGGGGGAGGGACACAAAAACCAGCACAGAAAAAAAACCAAAACCCAAGGAGTTTCCCAGCCTCAGCAAATGCCTGAGACACTCCCAGGCCCTTTGTGGCTCTCTGGAAGGTGCAAAGAAGCTGTGAAAAAACTCAGCCTCTCTGCTACATCGAATTTCTCATCCTGATACAATCCAGGGTCCCCACCCCAAAAGGGCAGCTGGTGTGAGCATCACCTTCAGCCAGGGATGTGATTGACAATCCTGATCCATTCAGGGTCACCCCAAAGGCAGAGCAAGGGACCTTTGCCTCCCCCATGCCCTCCACAACCAGCTCATCCCTGGCTGCAACTCCCAAGGCAGAAATATCTGGGGAACACCCAGCCTGGGGAACACTCAGGAAGGAACCAGAAATTGCTCTGCTGCATCACCCAGGTGACACCCAGGAGCTGAATGACTCCAACTGGACCTCGCTGTCCCCCTCAAGCAGAGCCTGGAGGCCGCAGCCCTTGGCACGTTACCTTCTCAGTCTCCTGCTGCACTGCAGCACTCACAGCGCTCTCCAGCTCCTTCTGGGCCACCTCTGTCCTCTCCTGCAGGGACCGGTACTGCTCCTTGGCTCGCTGCAGGTCCTGCTGCAGTGCTGCCAGCTCCCCAGGCTCCATCTTGGCCTTGTTCTCCTCCAGAAACTGCTCTGTGCTCCTCAGGACCCCGGCAAAGGAGGCGGCTCTGCTGTGCATGTTCCTCTGCAGCTCCTGCGGGGACGAGGCCGTGAGGCTCCGGCCGCTCCCAGGCTGACCCTCTCCACACCTCTGCCCCCCAGTTTTTAAATACCACTGACCTTAACATCACTTTGCCTCTGCTGCAGGGCAGGCAGGTCCCCTTCTGCTCTCTGCTGCTCTGCCAGCGTGTCCTCTGCCTGGCCCAGCCAGCGGCTCAGCTCGGCCAGGCTCTGTGCCCGGGCTGCCTGTTGCTCCTGCAGAGTCTGAAAGGGGACAGGGGGACAGGGGACAGTCAGTGCTGGCCCTGCACCTCTGCTGATGCTGAAAGGCAAGGTGAGGTTACAGCTGGAGCAGCTCCTGAAGGTGAGGATGCAGCACAGAAAACTTTGTGGCTCTCCAGGCGCTCCCTGTCCAGCTGCAGGTGCCACGTCCCTGCCGAGCTGGTGGCACCTCTGTCACCATTCGAGGTTTTTTCTCTCTGAGGAGCCCTCTGAGCTCCAAGGTGGAGCTGTACCACTCTCCCAGAAAACTCAGCCACGAGTTTCTGTGCCTTTTCCATTCCACGTTACAAACATTAAAGCAGCAGCATAAACTTGCCAAATGAGGCAACAACGGCCTGAGCCAGGCAGTGCCACTGTGGAGCCCCAGACAACCCCAAACAGGGGCTTTTTCAATGATCTTGGGGTTGGAAAGGGAGCCCTGGAGAGGGAAAGTGTTTCTGTAGCTGATCCAGCTCCTTTTTTTGCTGCCAGAGCACAACACAAGCGCCTGTTTGAGCAATTGAGCATGATGTGACCTGAGAGTCCCTGTGACACCCCTGTCCCCCTCTGCCAGGGGGGGATAAAAGCTTTTTGAGTTTTTCACTGGGCGTTTCAGCAAGGTGGATGTACAAACTTGTGCAAAACACTGTGCTTGTATCTCCCAGTCACAAGACAAAACAACAGAAGCAAATTGAAAGAGCCTTCTTAAGAGCTCTTCAGCTGCAAAGCGAGTTCTTCCTGGGTTAGGATGGGCGCACACTCAATCTGAAAAGGCAAAGCAAACTGGTTAATACACACACACACTCCAGAGAGGACAGGCAAGAGTTACAGAGAGCAATTGTTAATAAAAAACACATTAATCCTGTCTTGGATGAGAGGATCCATGCAGTGCTGGGTGCTGCAGCAGGGACCTGAGGGCTTGTTTTCGTCCTTGATACACGGTCAGCTGTTTCCCTGGGACAGCAATGCCTGATTTGCGAGGTGGACACAGGACATTAAAACTGTTGGGTGTCTGTGGTGGCCCCTCTGAACAGGGATTTCTGGGGGGTTTACAGGGCTTTATTCCACCCAGCCCCAAACAATTCCATATCTAGCAGAGGACTTCTACCCAGACCTCAGCAGGGCTCCATATTTTGGGAGCAAAGCAACTTTCTGCCTGGTGGGAAGAAGAAATACTTCTAGAGGAAGCTCATGATGTGCAGTGAGAACTCCTGAACTGGGAGTGGCATGCATGGGAAATCCCAAATTCCAGGTGCCTCAGCTCCTGTTCCTGTGGCTGGGAAGCGCTTCAGCGAGCAAAGGGCAGCCAGGGGGGAGAAGTCTCACAACCTTCAGCTGGTCCATCTGCTCTGCTTGCTGGAGACAGACCTGCAGCACCTCCACCCGCGCTGTCACACGCTCTGACAGGTCCCTGAAGGCTTTCTGCAGCTCATTGAGCAGCCTCAGCAGCTGCCTGCTCTGCTGGGGGGTTAAATCCTGAGCGTGCTCCGAGATGAGGACCTGGATCTTGAAGGCAGCAGTGTCCAGCTCAGCCTTGGTGTCAGCGAGGGGCTGCTTCAGCTCCTGAACGGGAGAGAAGAGGTCAAACAGGTAAAATGACTCTGCAGCCAGGGCTGTGCTGCACTGCTTCCCATCCGAGGAAATATATTCCAGAAACACCAAAATAACACCCAGCATGGAGGTGAGAGCATTTCTCCACGGCTATTTTCCAGTTTTCCTCTGCGCCAGGTGCTGGAAGCACCTCACCAAGAGGTTTCTTGGATGTGTGTAGGGCTGCCCTTGGGTCTGAAGATGAGCCAGGCCTGGCCACGTTGATTCCATGTGCCACCCCCAGCTCTCAAAGCCTTCAATCCCCTGATTTCCACGCCAAGATGCTACCACCAAACTTGAAAATAATCCCTACAGCTATTGCTAGAAGATCGATAAATGAGGAGGGGAGACTGGGCTCCTCACACAGGTGATGGAGACCAGGGCAGGGGTGATGGAGCAGCTTCCCAGAGGATCCAGCTCTCTCCTCAACAGGCTGACAGGAATTTCCCCTGGTCACTCAGCCACCACCACACACCAAACCAGGCTGTGCATTATGGAAAGGAGACTATGGAGCACACCCAACACAGCAGCTCCCACTGCAGCACAGGCTAAGGGCAAACCCCAGTAGGCTCCGTGAGGGAAGAAGGATTAAAAGCTTCTCCTCTGTGCAGAGGGCAGCAAGTTCATCAGCCTGAAGGATTAGGGGCATTGCCATGGTTACCTGGTAGTGCTGCAGGCAGCGACTCAAGCTGGTGGCATCGGGGGCCTGCTGGAAATCGCTGTCACCCAGCGACTCCATGGTGTCAGAGACCCAGCTCAGCAGCTCCTGGAGTTTGTCCTGAAGAGCCTCATGATGGGCCAGGATTTTAGCCTTAAAACCAGAAATGCATCATTAAAAGGAGGAGCTTTGGGAAGCTCAGGGAGGGGCAGCAGGGGGAAGTTTCCATCTCTACCTTTTCAGCTTCTGCCGCCCCACGAAGGTTTTGCAGCCGGGACTGCAGGACTTCATCTGCAGAGCTCAGAGACTTCTGCAGGTTCTTGGCATCCTTCTCCAAAGCCTTCAGTAACTGCTCAGGGACTTCTTCAGGGGGGTTGGCCACAATCCTCTGCACAGCATCCAGCTCCTGATACACTGAGGAGCTCAGCTCCTGCAGCTCAGCACCCAGGGCCTGAGGCAAGACAGCATCGTTGTGTCTACGACAGGGTGACTTCACCTCCCTGCTGCCAAAACCCAGCAGGGGTTTTGGAGAAGCAGCTCCAAACACTGAGTCTAGAAAGATTCATCACCACCCTCCAGCCCTGCTCGACTGCCAGAGCTCGCCTGCCTTTCTCCAGGCTGTAAAATTCATGTCAGCCAAGCTCAGGCTGTTGTCTGGGCAGGGAGGAGGAGGTGGATGGATCAGAAGGAGGGATGAGGTTTGATGTAAAAGCCTGTTAAACCTGAGAAGAAATCTCCCAGATGCAGGGAGGGGTGCAGGAAGCTGGGGAGAAGGGGGAAAGCTCTGCCTAACACCAGCCAAGCCTGGCCCAGCCTCACTCACCTCTGCTTGCTGCCTCAGGTCGTGCAGGGCTGCCAAATTCTGCTCTGCCGGCTGCACCCGTTTGATTCTCATCTCGATATCTCGGAGCATGGAGAGATAAGAAATCAGCCTCTCGTCGTGCTCCAGACACATCTTCTTGTTGAACTTGATCTACAGAACCAGACAGGAAATCAAAGCCTCAAACTTAGGCAGAAAAGGAGACAATGTGTTATATGAAGTTCTTTTTTTTCAAAGGAGATATTTTTTAATAACATTCTCACTCGTGGACTTGCCGCTCGCTGGCCTTATCTACGAGATTTACTACAGGCAAAATAAAACACACGGTTCTTTTTCCAATATAAGCTTATAAATGGCAAGAGATCTCTTGGTGTCGCAGAAAAAGTGCCAAAAAAAGAGTTCTACTTGTTAGTCATTCAGCAGTAATGCTCCAGCAAAGGGAGCCACAACGAAGCCCTGAGTGTTTCCAGTTGTACATCACCGGCTCCTTTGCCAAATCCACTGCAACATCCACTCCTCATGCTCCAGCTGCCCTCTGTGCTGAGGATCTCAGACAGATCTAGCATCAAACTTCCACCAACAGCTCATAAAAAATGCCAAAATAGCCCAAATATTCACTTACCTGGGCTGGTCTCGTGGACTCCCTCGAGGTTTCCAGCAGCTCCCCCTCCACGATCACCGGCAACAGCAAACTCCGATCGCCCGGCCCCGGCTGCTTGGTCCTGTCCTGGGGGGTCTCCCCTTGGGATTTTGGGGGAGCAGGGGCACCCCCTTGGCCTGCTCTGAGCTCGGCTGTCTGCTCGTGCCGTTTCTCCTCTCCAGGCTCCAGGACTGCTGAGGTTTCCTGAGCTTCCGTGGGTTCCTCTCTGATAATTAAGTCGTGGGGCAGTTCCCGTGCCACGGTGGCTGTCCTGGACACATCCCGGGTGGTTCCCACCCTGGTGTCTTCCCGAGCCATCCTCTCCTCCAGGCTCAGAGCCACCAAGGGATCGTGGCCATCCTTGATCCCACCTTTCACCCCCTCTTGCTCGGGGGGCACAGGGAACACCTGACCCTCTCTGGGGGTTTCTGTTTCTTTCTCAGGAATTGTTTTCTTTCCTTTCCCACCCTTGTGCTTGGCTGTGTCTCGAGCCAACCCAGCAGCAGTCTCGATGCTGGATTCATGTTTTGGCTCTGACACCCTTGAGACAAAGTGCTCATCCTCGCCCTTCTTCCTTGGAATTTCGTGGGAAACCAGAGAAGGAAGGGGCTGCTTTTCTGCAGAAGGTTTCTCTGGCTGAGCGCTGTCTCCTGGAATGCTGCCCTGCTTTGCTTTCTTTTTCTTGCTTTTCTGTTTCTGGGTAGGTTTTAGCTCAGTTTCACTTGTTTTTTCCTGATCAATGGGACCTTCTGTGTGAGAGGTTTCTCCTTCTGTGTGCTTGACAGCTTTTTTCCCTGCAAGCTCACCTCCCGCAGGCTGCACAGGAACACCAACCTCAGGGGGTTCTCCAGACCCTGCAGGACCCATCCCTCCCTCCCCTGTACCCACAGATTCCCTCGGGGCTGCTGGTGCCACCTGCACCACCCCGCTCACTCTCTCTCCTTGCCCAGAAGTCACCACTGCTCCTTCTCCACCTGCCACAACTCCCTCTGCACTTACAAACTCTCTCCTCCTCTCCTCACCATGAAGCACCTCCGTGCCCAACAACTGCTCTTTCTCCAAGCCCAATCCTTCCACTTTCTCTGTCCCTCCTTCCACTTCTCCTCTCGATTCCTTCCCCCAGGCTGCTCTCACTTGGGAGCTGCCTTTTGGGATCCCTTTCTCCACAGCCCCTGCCACCACTCTCTCTTCAGGAAGTGACGCTGTTCCCAACACTGAGGGGTGCTCTGGAGTCACCTCAGCCTTTGCCTGGGGATGATGAAGATACTGATGCTCATCTTGGGGATGGACACCATCCTCTGAAGTTTCCTGAGGTTTTACTTTCCTTTCTGTCCGTGCTTTGGGGGATTTCTCAGTGGCAGCAGCTGCACCCGGAGCTGTGTCACAGCTCACAGCTTCAGGCTGAGCTTTGGGCTCAGCACCATCAGTCCTCCTGGCAGATCTGGTAGGGAGGACGACACCTTCCTCTTTTGGAGATATTTTTTCCCGGAAAAGTTGGGGTTTTTCTACTTTGCCAACCTCAGAACCAACTTTGTCTTCAGATATCTGCACATCCCGAAGACCGGCAGCTAATTTCTGGCTAATCAGTCCTTTTCCAACAGCTTCCTTCACAGTCAACCTTTTCCCACCGGGAGCCTCCACAATTCCCCCAGCCCTGAGCTGGTTGGTGGCAATGACTTTGGCCATGGCCTCATCCAGCATCCCCTGCTCCACAGCTGCCCTCAGGGACAGCCTCTTGCTGACAGTGCCCTCCACCACCCCTCCGCTGTCTGCCTGCGCCTGCAGCAGCCTCAGGGTGGGCAGGGGGTCCACCTTCCCCAGCCTCAGCGCCTCAGCACACGTCAGCTTGGCCCCCGTCACCTCATCCTTGATGGCCTGGAAGGGATGGACCTCCAGGTACCTCTGGCCGGATTCAATATCGATCTTACACTTCTTCAGGAACTCCGAGTAGGGCACGATCATGCAGCTCTCGGGGTCTACAATCCCTTCTCTCATTTCTGAAGATGACAGGACTTTCTCCACCACCTGCTGGGGCACCAAGCCCTCCTGCACCGCTTGACGCAGCGCCAGTCTCTGGCCAGAAGCTGGATCAAGAATGCTTCCGCTCTCAGCTTGGATTTCCTGCACTTTCCTCTGGAATTCTGGGCTAACGAGCCCCAGTGACACTGCCTGGGGCAAGGGCAGCTTCTCCTTTGTAGCTGGATGGACAAAGTCCTGCAGGACCACACTTTCAGCTTTCCTGAGTTCCTTGCATAGATCTGGATCGATCAAACCATGTTTCATCGCGTCGTCCACCGAGAGCCTCATCCCAGACACGTGATGGATGATTCCTTCATCAGCAACCTGCTTGGCCAAGAGCTGAAAAGCTTTTTCCTTCTCCAGGAGCCCCTTTTCAACAGACTCTGCCACAGTCAAAGGCCGTTTGGTCTCAGGATCCACAATTCCACTGGTCTCAGCCTGTAAATTAATGAGCTTCTGCCTGGTCACCTCATCAGTGCCTTTGCCCTTGGAAGCCTTCTCCAGCTTGACCAGCTCTGTCTGACTTGCTGGCTCTATCAGGCCCAGATTTGAAGCCAAAGTCACTGACACTTTTTTGCCACGTTTCAAGTCCACAATCCCCCCAGTAACCACCTGCCCTTCCAAGATCCTCATCGCTGTCTCCTTGTCCAGAAGTCCAATGGCAGCGGCGTCCTTGATGGAGTACACAAAGTTGTTGCCTGGGTCAAGGACACCGCTTATGGCTTTGTCGGACGCGAGGACCTTCTGGAGCAGCTTCTCATCCATCAGACCTTCCTCAATCACGTCCTCGGTGGTCAAGGGCTCACACACCTGGGAGTCAAAGAAGCCACTGAACATCTTCATCCTCTCCATGAGTTTCACGGCCGTGTGGCCGGACACCACTCCAGAGGCCACGGCCTCGTCCAGCAGCAGCATCCTGCCCGTCTGCTCATGGACGATGCCACCGCTTTGGAGCTGCGTCAGGAGCTTTTCCAAAGTGTCCTCTGCTTCCTGCTCCTCCGGGGCTGCCAGGGATGGTTCATCAACGCCCTCATCACCTAACACTTCTTCCCCCTCTCCTTCTTTCACTTCCAACACACTTTCCATGTCCTCGTTTTGCCTCTCTGCTGGCGCTGCCTCTCCACTTGCAGGGAGCACAACCTCCTCTCCCCCCAGCACACCATTTTCAACTGCTTCCTCCTTTAGCAAGTAAACCTCTCTCACATCTTCTGCCTCTCGCTCGGGTTCCTCCACACCCTGAGACCTCTCTGCCACGATTTTCAGTCTGTCTCTGCTTTCTGGAACACCCATCGTTATGCAGATTTCACTTTTCACAACCACTGCTCCACTTTCCAATGCCCTCTTCTGATCTTCGGGGCCTTCCACTCCATCTTCTTCAGCAGGCTTGGACTCTTCTTCTGCCTCAATCATCACTTCCTCTGTTTCTCTGAATAATCCAGTATCGAGGTCACTGGGAGGTTCTGGCATCAGTAATTTTACCTGATGTTTGTCCTTGGTTGTAAAAGTGACCTGTTCTCTTCCAAAGTCAGCATCAGTTTCACTCCTGATGGTCTCCTGTTCAGTGGAAATCTGCTCCTGCTCTTCCACACGCAGGAAATCCTCTGCATCTTCCAGGAGGAGACTTTCAGGTCCCATCACCACCTCTCCATTCTCCAAAGCAGTTCTGGGTGGTTGGATCTTCTCACTTTCACCTTTTGGAGGAGCAAACTGAAGCTCGAGCTGCTGCAAAGCCAAACCATTGCAAGGTTCGCTTTCCAGAGCTGCATCTGCCTCTGTCTCCTCAAAGCCTTCCAACACCTCTGCACAGGTTCCGTTTTCTTGGCTTGGGATGAGAGCTTTAGCAAGATTGTTCAACTCTGCATCCACCAAGAGCAGCTTCTGGCCATCGTGGATGTTGATGTAGCTGTGGGTCATCAGGTGGAACATCAACCTTTCGTCGTCACTCCTCAGCAGAGGTTTCTCGTGACCCGTGGGGCTCCTTCCAGGGGAGCTCTGGCTGTGCCTGCTCCTGCCTGGAGAGCCAGCGAGCTGCAGGCTGGCCATGACGTCAGGTACGGCTGTTGATTTCAGCTTCTCCACCACCTCTCCCTCCAGGACACCCTGCTCCACTGCCTTCTGCCAGGACATCACCTCCGTGGTTCCCGGTACAAACACGGCCTTAAGGAGCTGCCTCTGGCTGAGCATCTCGTGCATCAACTCTGTGGAGAGCATTCCCTGCTCCAAAGCATCTGCAACTGGGATGATCTCCCCCGTCTCTGGCCACAGGAGCCCCACGAAGTTCCACAGGGATTCCAGGACCACCAGAGCAATCCCTGGAGCTACCAACCCCTTCCTCAGGGCTTCATCCACGCTCAGCCTCTCTCCCGTGACGGTGTCGATGATCCCGCCCATCTGGAGCTGCCGGACCAGCAGCGTGCAGGCCAAATCCTGCTCAATCAAGTTATGCCTGACAGCCTCATCCACGCTCAGCCTGCGTCCCGTCCTGGGGTCAACGATGCCGCCAGCGAAGAGGTGAGCTTCCAGCAACCTGACGGTCACCGGCCTGTCTATCAGCCCCTCCTGCATGGCACGGAAGATGCTGACCTCCCTGCCTGACCTCAGGCTCACCATCCCGCCCGCCAGCTGCCTGACTGGGAGCAGCCTCAGCCCAGTCTCTTGGTGGACGATGCAGCGCTCCAGGAGCTCGGGCAGACTGATCTTCTCTGCAGTGTTGGGGTCAATCAAATCCCTGCCACCCTCCAGGTGAGCCAGAAGCCTGGAGTGAAGCTGGGGGGGGAGGAGCCTTTCTTGCACCGCTGTCTCCAGGCTGATTCTGCCCTGCTGGAATTTAAAGCCCCCAGTGACGAGCTCAGCCTCAAGAATCTTTAGCCCAACGCTCTCACTGATCCTTCCCTCTTCTATTGCAGCGACGACAGGGAGGAGCTGCCTCCCCTCACGTCCGACTTCTTCCACCTGCTGGAGAGCATCCTTCAACTCCTGCAGCACCTGGAATGCCCTGAGATCGATGATGTTTCTTGCCAGAGCTTTCTCCAAGGAGAGTTTCTCACTGGTCTCTGGGACAACTAAGTCAGAGGTGATCACCTGGGCCTCCAAGAGGACCAGGCCCGTGTCCTGATCTATAAGACCTCTCTGCATGGCACCAAAGACAGGGAATATTTCTACCGTGCCAAGATCGATCACTCCCACCACGGCTTCGCTGCCCTGGAACAGAAAGAGAAGGAAAAGAATTAAATCAAAATCCAGCATTTCCAGCACTCATTGCATGAGTTTCAGGGAGGTCTCAGTTTAAAAAAAAAACCCCAACTTAAAATCCCCAAACAGGCTAGAAAGCCCCAAAGTGTTTGAAATCTAGCCCATCACCAGGGCAGCACCAAGATGCTTCCGATATTCACCACCAGTAACGCAGCCAAGCAGCAAACACCAAAACTCAGAATCATTCCTAATGCTCCATGGAAAAAGAGGGCAGGAGACCAACAAGCCAAACCAAAGCCCTTCAAAAACTCCAGCTTTAAAAAGTAAAGACAACACAAATCCCACTGTGCACTCATGGGGAAGGAACCCCCCAAAATTTGGGGTAAGGAGGAACCTCTCGCAGCACAGCCTCCGTGCTGATTCCTGCCATGCTGTAAATCCTGCACTTCCCAAGCAAATCCCACGGGCCAGGATGGTTGGGGAGCAGCACAGAGCCCCGTGCCATGGAGCAGCCCCCAGCCATGCACCAGGGCAGGAGCAGGACAGCTCCCCAGGCATGACAACGGCCCCAGCTCTGCCCACTCCAGCACATCCAAGCTGCTCCTCAGACACGGCCAGGGGAGAAGTTGGAGGTTCTACCAAGGGAACAGTGACAGACTTGGACTACACCAACTCCTGTGGTGTGCTTTGGAGGGGCTTTTCTTGCTGCTATCCCCACAGGGAGGGTAATCATTTAGGTGACAAAGACTACCTTTGTTCCAAAGCTCTTTGGACGTTTAGATTTCTCCCAGTGCCACTGGTTGGGTATAAGGTTGGCCCAAGCACGCCAAGATTTTTGTGGAGATAGCAAGGAGGGAAGGAGGATTATGGAATTAATTCCTTTTGCATCCCAACACCCTGCTGTGGGGACAGGAGGAACCTTCTGGGACAACCTAAGCTCTCCACCACCATGGCCAGCCCCTGACGTGCATTCTCAGAGATGAACAAGCCGTGAAAAGACAGAGAAGAGGGAAAGGGGGCAACAAAAAAGAAAGATAAAAAAGGAGATGGATGGGAGGGAGGGGAGTAAAAGGCTTTTACTTACCGACTTGCAGGGTGTGCCTTGAGCAGTTAAAGACAGAGCCTTATGGAGCAGTTCAGCCGTATCACACACAGTGTAAAGCTTGGGGTTAGCGTCCAGCATGCGACTGTTTTGTTTTGCAAAAAGAACCCCCACACACAGGTCCGTCCTCTTTCCCTTCTGTGTGTTTTGTTTGTTTAAATCCCAGGGGAGTTAGTTAAACTTGTAAGCAAGGATGTCAGTTAATCTTAAAAACAGTTGACATGAAACACAAACCGTACAGGGACACATCATGCTCAATTTAGCGCGTTCTGCTCTGCATTTTTTTTTGGTCTTTTGTAACTTCTTTCTGACAGTTGGATGTTTCCAGCAAGCAAATGTTAAAGAGTTCTTCATGCTCCCTCTACAGTGAAGCCACGGCTCCGCACCAGAGCCGCAGGGATGGTTTTGCAGACGGGGATTTAAGGTGAAGCCCCACTGCCATCTCTTGTTTTGCTGCCTGGGCTTCATCGAGAGCGTGAGTGAAAACTGTTCCAGCCCCAAAGCAGCCTCATGCTGTACCAAAAACAGCTTGACAAGCCCTGGAGAAGGCTTTTGCTCTAAAATCGTTTTCCTGACCAAAAGGGAGGGAAAAGGGAAAGGAAAAAAGCATCCTTTGCAAAGGCAGGCTGCAAAAAATTCATGCTGGCTTAGCAGCAACCGACGAGCCAACTCGCTCACCTTTCTGCTGCCAGCACAAGGGCTAAGGAGCTTTCAATAAAATAAATCATTTCCTGCTCTGAAACACCTGGAATGTGCTGTAAAATCCAGTTTGGAACAGAACAGTACATATTTAGGTGAAAACTGGACAGGCAGATCACAAAAAAAGCAGCCCTGCCACCCTCTCCCCATGAATGGCTTGAACAGGGCTTCACTCACGGCCCCGAGAGCCAAAACCTGCGTCTCACAGCCAGATGTGAGCGGGCTGTTGCTTCAGGGTACAGGGAGCCAGCAAGCAAACACACAAAAATATCCATTGACACATGAATATACACTTAGAGAACACGCACACGTAAATCTGTGAATGACAGAGGCAATAAGGATGCGCTTCCAGCCCTCCCTACCCGGCAGAACAAGGATGGATATGAACAGGGAATGGGTCCTGAAGGTCTCCCAGGCCAGCTGAGGGGCTGGAAAATGCAGCTGCCTTCCACAGGGAAGAGATGCTTGGTTCAGCCACCGCTGAACAAACTCTTAGCCAAACCCTGAGATCCCCGAGGCCACGGGGGTCCCACCTTCCTGCATCCTCTGCCCGCAGGCAGCCAGGGGGATTGAGCCCTCTGAGGTGAAAGTCCTGAGAGGACATTCCTCAGAAGACACAGATTTCCTCAAGGGGACCATTTCCAGGGCAGAATCCCATCTGCCACCCTCGTGCATGACCGAGCCAACCCTTGCGCAGAGGGCAGAGCCCTGATAAAAACCAAAGGACAACTCTCCCACTGCCCTGGAAGGCAGCAGGAAAACAGCTCCTGCTCGGCCTCCAGGGACCACCAGCCTGGATGCTTTGGGTGACCATGGATGGAAGAGAAGGGAGGGCAACCACGTGCAAGTGAGAGAGGCTGTGAGTGGCCAGTGAGATGCACAACAAGATGAAACCTTTCCCACGCCCTGAGGAGTGGAATGTGTCGGTGCAGCCACGGGGCTGAGCAGGGAGCAGTACCTTGTGCTCCGTCTCCTGAGCCAGCTGACTCTGCAGCTGCTGGAGCTGCTCCGTGGAGTTGCTGCAGAGAGCCTGGTAGGTTTCCTTCAGAGCACCAATCTGAGAGGAAATCTGGTCCTTTTCTGCTTGGGAAAGCCTGCAAGGGGAATGGGAAATCTCTCAGGATACTGCCCCAACCAGCTCCACAGAATTACCATGTTCTTCTAGTGAAGGAAAAGGCCAAATCCACCACGAGTTCCTTCCTCTGTCTGCCCTACTCCTTCCCCAGCTCAGCCAAAACCTGCCAGGATAACTGAGCAAAGGCTGAGCTGCATGGTAACAATCAAATCCCCAAATAAATGGGGCTGCATCTCATCTAAAGAGGATTAATATTGTCCCACAGCATAAATGGGTTGCACATTTCTCACTGCAGACAATAAAGAAGACAACTGGCATGTGCAGCTCATTGTTTTTAACAGGAGTCACGCACTGGATCCCAAGGATCCACCAGCTTTAAGGAATCTCATCTCCAGCCCCTGTTCCCTCCCTGGGTCACACTCACTTGTGGCTGTGTTTTGCCAGGAAGATTTGGGAAGTTTTGATGGCCTCAGAGACTTGCTCCTTCTTCGCACTCAGCTCCTCATTCAGGGCCTGGCAAAAAAAAATTAAAAAAAAAAAGAAAGAAAGCAGCTTAATTCAGCTGTGAGAAAAGAGCAGAAGTTAAACCTCAGTGTCTGGTTCCCTCCTGCTTTACCTGCTGCTCTGAGATGGATTTCTCGATGTCTCCCAGCTCTCTGCTCCCAGCAGCAGCTGCCCTGCCCTGCACACTCTGCTTCAAGCCCAGGGCCCAGCCCAGGAGCTCCTTCACCTTGTCCACGTGCTCCTGCTTCTCCTCCTCCACTACTTTCTGCAAACAGAGGAGGGAGGAGGAAGACAACCACGTCAAAGGGGATCTCCAAAGGGGGAGCAACACCCAGGATGTGCCCTCAGCAGGGAGCAGCATCCTTCGGGATGGAGGGAATGTGGGAACAGAGTCCAGGCCTGTGCCATGCCCTCACCTCCTCCTCCTCCAGCCGCCGCAGCGCGTCGCTGATGTACTTGACGTGCTGGGTGGTCAGAGTCACCAGGGCTGTGTAGCGAGTCCTCAAATCCATGAACTGCCAAGGGACAGAGCGGAAAACAGAGAGAAGTGGGTGCATCAGTCCTGCTGGTGGATCTGGAGCGTCACCCTTTACAGAACACGACATGGATGCAGCACCTCTGGCTTGGGAACCCCCCGAGGCACCTGGCAGAGCTGGGATGGCCCCAATGGCACGCAGCAGTTCTGCTGGGGAGGGTGGTGGCCACACAAGGCATGCTGCACGACACTGGAGCCAGGGGACACTCCGGTCACGGACACTGGGGCGGGTGCTCAACTCTTACAGAGGATCTTTAATATCCACACAGAGCAGACAGGACCTCGGGTCCCTAAAGGGGTTCTCATCCCAAAGATCCACACACAGTAACACTGCATGGTGCTCTGGTTATTTATTTACCTCGCAAGGCTGAAGGGCTGAGCCGACCCCGCTGGATTTGACCCAGGGGTTCCCAGGGGTTCCCAGGAGTCTAGGTATGGCATACCTGGTGCTTAGGGCACTAAGCCATCCTCTCTGGCTATTGGAAAAAACAGCGAGGGTGGAAACTTTATTCATACAAGAGAGTTCAGCAGAAAGGAGCTCATTTCACAGAGGCTGCCGGGCGGATTTGCTGGGCGTCGAAGAACCCCCCAAAATTTCTCCCTGCTGAGCTTAGGTGGGTTCCTACCTCCTGGGTGATGGCATCTGAGGAGGAGAGCATCCGCCGGCGCTTCATGGGGGACTTCTGCTGCGACTCCACGAAGGCCCTGTAGGTCATCAGCTGCAGCTCATAGTCCTGCAAAGGTGGGCAGGTGTGGAGTTTGTGAGATCTGCAAACTCTGCCCTGGCTGCTCCTGCCCAGCCCACCCTACCCAGGTGCAGGGAGGGGGAACCGTACCTTGACGGCAGCCGAGTATTGCTGGGAGAATTTCTGACACTGGTCCAGCTTGGCTTGATTCTTCTCAATTTCTGCAGCCAAAGCCTTCAAGGAAATTCAAAGCAAAAGTGGTTTGTCAAGACAGGTTGGCTGAGTTGTTCCCCAGAGAAGCTGCAGCTGCCCCATCCCTGGAAGTGTCCACAGTCAGGCTGGACAAGGCTTGGAGCAATCTGGGAGAGGGGAAGGTGTCCCTGCCCATGGCAGGAGGATGGAAACAAGATGATCTTGAAGATCCCTTCCTATCCAACCTTTTTGGGATTCTACAACAGCAGCCACAGCAGGGTGAGCGGAGTTCTGGTTCAAATCCCTGCCCTTTTGGGTAAAATCTTTACACTCTCCAATATTTCATGCAAGACCTCATCTGCACCTCAAATCAAGCAGACTTCCTCCACTTCCCAGACACCCAGCTCAGGCCTGCAGCCTCTTCCCTACTGCTTTTCATATTTTCAGGCTCAGAGATGAAAAGAAGTGACACTGCCACTGCAGCAACGAGACATCACGAGGTGCTGCCTCACCGTTTGCTGGCTGAGCTGCTCCGACAGCACCCGGCTGTCCTCTGCTTGGCCAGGCTTCATCAGCTCCTGCTGCACTGTGATCTCCTCGATCCACTGGATCAGGGCGCTGTGGCACTGCCGGTAATCGCCCAGCACCTCCTGGATGCTCTCCAGCTCCGTGTGGCTGAGGGAAAACCACGACGGGTAAGAGGAGGGGTGAAACGCTGCCAGCGGGAATCCCACCCCGAAAAATGTCACCACCCAAGCTCCCAGCTGAGAGGAAACCTGGGAGAGGAGGCAGGGGGTCGCTCACCGGGTCTCGATCTGGGCGCAGGCGCGCTGCCAGCGGTCCCACAGCTGGCTGCCCTTCTCCTGGAAGCGCTCCAGGTCGATGCTGCGCTCCTGCCTCAGCCGGAACAGCTGCTCCCCCACCTCCTTGGCCTTCGCCATCTCCTCCTCCAGCGTGGAGAACACGGAGCCCTTGTCCTTCACCTCCCCGAGCCATTGCTGCAGAAGGAGACAGCAGCAGGTCAGTGCCAGTGAAAGCAGCCAGGGATGTCCTCCCAGCCAGAGCTGACACAGCTGGGGAGGGGTTAATGGGTTTATTTTCCCTCTCTCCTTAACCTGCAAAGAACTGGGAGGTTATGGGAGGTGTAGAATGAAGGGGACCATGCTCCCAGGTCAGACTGCCCTACAAGAGACAGCACAAGCCACAGCACCTCCTCTACACTTACAGAGCAATCAGTGACATCACATCAGCAGCACAAAATCCTCTCAGCTCTATCGAGGTGAGAAAAATGTCCCACAGTCCAAATTCAGCAGAAAAAATGAAAGGACCCTGCTTGACAAACCACCAGCACCAACCTGCAGCGCTGCCCTGTGAGTCTGAATGGCCGCCAGGTCAGCGGGAACGGCCTCCTCCTGGCTCAGCTTCACCTCGTAGCCTTTGACCAGGGATTCTGCTCCTTGGGTGTTGCGGATAATGATATCAACCGTCTTCAACCTGGCAAATCAAACAGAGGCAGCACGGTGACGTCCCAGCCTTGGCAGAGATCCGGAGGCTGCACTGATGGACTCGGTTACGTCCAGCACAAGGTGTGTTGGAGGGACAGAATACGGCCTTTAGTGAAGTGAGAACACTCAGAAAGGCGTTTGGGAGCAGAGGCACGCCCCAACTCACTTTTCCAGGTAGATGGAGGACAGCCCATGCGTCTGCTCCATCTTGTTCACCACCAAGTCCAGCTCTGAGCGCAGCTGGGGCGTGCTGGGCCCCGCGGGCGCCTTGTCCAGGAAGCTGCAGCATCTCTCAGACACAACCCGGAGCTCCAACTGCAGCTGCTGCAGATCCTCCTGCGTGCGCTGGGGAGGGAGGGAGACAACATGAAAGGAGAGCCCAGACAGGCAGGGAAAAAGCAGGATTGCCCTTGGCAGAGGAGCTGGCAGGAAATGAAGCAGGGAGCCCACCTGCTGAGGTTTCCCCTTGCCTTCTGTGCAGCGAGATTCCCTCAAACCTCGCACCCTTCACCCACACGTTCACTCCCGAGGAGCTGCAGCTATTTTTGGACCTGTGTCCACCTCGTCCCTCCCCTGCCCAGCTGCCAGAGGCAGGCCTGACCTCCTGCTCTGCAATGCGGATGGCGTTTTCCTGGATGGTGTCACCGTCGGCCCGGGTGCTGCTCGGGGCCTGGATGCGGCTCACGAGCCGCTGCTCGCACTCCTCCAGCCGCAGGCGGATGTTCTTCAGCTCCGACAGGAACGTCCTGGCAACGGTCTCATCCTTGTCTTCTGCAGGTCAGAGACAGAACAGCAGCTCAAGCACCACTGGCCAGTGTCTGTCCCAAACTGGAAGCCCCAGAGCGCAGCGCAGCATTGCGCTGACACCAGGATCTCTGCTCAGATGGAAAACTCGTTAATTAAATCATCTCGTTCTGGAAAGGAGTCTGGCCACATCCTCGCCGGGAGACCTCAGTCCCAGTGGGACTCACAGTGTCACAAGTGCCACCACCACGTGTGTTTTCCCAAAGACTAAATGCAGGAGGAACTCCTTGCTCAGAATGCATCCCGATGACTAAAAACCCACTGCCAACAACATCAGCACTCAGCAGTTCAGCTGAAGCTGCAAAGCCAAGGCCTCTCTGCAGGAATATTCCTGGACAAAGGCCGAACACTCGGATGGATGGAGAAATAAGGAGAGCAGCTGCTCACATCATCAAGGAAAAGAAGAACACGAAGCCGTCACATAAATCCTTTGTTTATGAGTTCCCACAGCTCCTGGTTAACCCATCAGGCCCTCTGAAGCTCACTCACCGTTCTCCATGGACTCCAGCAGCAGTCGGATGTGTTCCTTGGAAGACTCCACTTCCTCCTCCAGGCGCAGCCGGTCCGACACGGAGAAGAGCTCCGAGTCCCGGCTGTCCTGCAGGAAATCCTCGAAGTGGGCCTGGAGGCTCTTCAGGGCTTGCTGACACTCCCCTTGAGCCAAGGATCTGAGCTGCAAGTGGAAAAAGCGGCACATCCAAACATCAAGAACAACTTCCTGCACACCAACTGAATCGTTTGCCAGAGTATTTTCAGAGGAGGAAAGGTAAATCCTCTGCATCAGCCTCGTGCCTCCCTCCAGCCGTGCTAATGAAATGCTCAAGGCACAACCTCTCATCAGCAGCAAACTCCTGGTGCTCTTTTTATTGGGAAAAGCTGCAACCCTTTTGCACAGCACCCCCAAACTCAGGTTTTCAAGGTGCAAATTGTTCCCCATAGCTGTAAACTGTGACCCTTTTCCACGTGTAAAGGCCCTTGACTTCCCCAGTCTTGCACTCTCTGGTTTTCCCCCTCTCCTTGGCCACACAGAGAAGCCTGGAGAGCAGCACAACCCCAGAACCAGGCAGGAAAGTTCCTCCACACCTTTTCCATGCTGAAGCTCTGCACCAGGGCTATGTCCTTGCGCAGGTAGTTCCAGGAGATGAGGCTCTTGGTGTTCACGTGGAGCTGGTGCCAGAGAGCCATCACCTTCTGGTACAGCTGTTCCACCCTGCCAGGGGAAGGAGCGGATCCATCAGCCCTGGATCTTCCCAGCAAACCCAGCCCTGACCCCGTTAATCCTCCGGCCATCACTGGCAGACAGCAGCTCATCCATGCAGTGATCCCAGACTGGCAGCTCTCAGGGAATGATGCTCCTGCTGCTCAGTGCCAGAGATCCCTGGGGGGATCCCTCCTCCCAAATTGTCATTTTTTCATTTTGCAAGCTACTGCAGCAGTGGCTCAAATGGAGTTTGCAGCTGTAGAACCTCGAGGGATTCCTCTCCTCACCACAAACCACTTTCATTCCTCCATCTCCACTCCTTCCCCATTCCCACCCCAAATCTGTCCCCTCCCATGCCACCATCCCATCCCATCTCATCCCATCCCACCCCTCTGTGACTGCCACCCAGTTACCTGTTGGCCATCTCGATGGCCTCCTTGTTGGGCGGGGGGATCAGGAAGCAGACAGAAGGCACCATGGCCTCGTTGCCCGTGGGGCTGATCACCTTCCACTTGGTCCTCTGGGAATTGTCCTCCAGGACGCACTCGTCGTTCCTGCAGATGGTGATCTGCGACAGCACCGACACCCCCAGCCCATCAGAAACCAGCAGCAGGGCCCTGCACGACTGTCCCTGCTGCCAGCCCCTCTCCTGGGGGTGAGCCAGCTCCCAGAAATACACAGATAGAAATGTTTTAATCAAGCAGCAGCCTGGAATGGCGCCGAGCAGTGCAGGACGCTCGTGCCGGGAGAGGAAGGGACAAGGAAGTTCAAGGGAGCTGGCTGCCACCCACGTGCCTGTTTGGCTGAGGCTGATGAAGCCTGTCCTCCTTGGAAGGGGAAAGGACTCAGCTCCTGCCCAGAATAAATCTGAGACATGGAAATCTGCTCCAGGAAAAACAGCCGTGCTGTTTCCCTCCCTCTGTCTTCCCACTCCGCTCCTGCTCTCCATTGACAGATTCTACGGAGCTCATCCCGAACCACCACGGGTGTCACTCCCTCTGCCTTGTCCCTGCCTGCCCTTCCCAAGTGCCACCAACGCCCTGCCAGCCCTCACCTCGATCTGCCGGTAGTCGCAGACAGCCTTGATGGGGATCGTGCTCTTCACGGCGTGCTCGGGGTTCCTGGGCCGGAGCTGGACGATGGTTTTGGAGCGTCCCACCAGGCTGGCCACCGAGCTCTTGGACTGGATGAGCTGCTCCTTCTCATCCTGGCAGGGAGAAGGAGGATGGGCAGGTTGCTCGAGGCTGGGGAGGGGAGGTGTCTCCCGGGCATCTCGGCTCTCCCCCCACCCCAATGCTGGCCTGCAAGGGCTGAGCAAACACGTCAGGAGGGTCCTGCTGCCCTGGCAGGATGGGGAGAGGGCTCAGGAGATGGGATGGGAGGGAGGACGGACGTCACTGCTACTCCCACTGCCTTGCAAAGCACATGCACACCTCTGGCTCTCTGGCTGGTAGGACAAGAGAAGGTTTTCTTTCGAAAGGGCAAAAAAAAGAGAACGCAGCATCCACCAAAACAAAGTCCCAGGAGCTGTGAGGGGTTAAGAGCAGGACAATCTCCAGCCTGAAGCTGGGGAAGTTCAGTTGCCTGGAGGAGAGCCCAGGGAAGCATGCTCCCTTCTCTAAAGCAAAGGATGAGGGGTGTTTAAACCAACGGCTGGAATGGGAGACGATGGATTATGCGGAAAAAACATCTCAGGAGAAGGGGCTCGTGGTGCAGTGATCGCACAGGCCTCTGGCTTTGGGGAGAAATCTGTCAGCTGGAGGTAACTGATTCCTACAAACCCCTGCTGGGTTTGGTGATGGGACCAACCCTGGGGGAATGGTGGCAAAGCTCCCCTGGAACAGCCTCTGGCAGGGACGGAGACGTGTGCGGATCACAGCACTGGCAGCTCGTGTGACCAGTGACAGCTCAGCCCCTGCTGGCTGTGGCAGAGGTTTAAAAAAAAAAAAAGGAATCCCAGAAAATGTTCTCCCTCATGCTCGGTACTCTGGGGTTGGTTAGTGTGCTACGACAGTGGAGGAGAATTCAATGGTTAAAAAAAATAAAGAAAAGAAAGGAAAAAAAAAAAAGAATAAATGATTAAATAAACTACCTGTGCCTGTCCCAGGGAGCATGATTGGAAGAAATACAACTTTAACTTATTAGGTAAGAAAGAGTAATATAGCTGAGCTCAGGGCAGCTGCCCCAGTCCTGGGTTTGTGGCCACTCTCTGGCTGCCCAGAACAGCCTCTCCCACCCCAGATGGCACCTGCCAGACTCCTGCTGTTCCAGGGCTCCCAAACACAGACCCCAGGAGCCAGGTTGGCTGCTCCATGTCCTGACACAGGCCAGGACAACCCCGAGACTGTGACAGAGAGGATGGGGGAGCCCTCAGGACACTGGGGGCACAGTGGGGAGCAGTGCTGTGCGCCAAGAGCGAAGTGACCGCCTGCCTCCTCACAGTCAGTGTCACCTCCTGACCCTGCCACCGCAGCTCAGCACTTCACCCACAGCCCAAATCCTCCCCTGACCCTGGTGTCAAACGCCAGCTGATGCTCTGCTCCTTGGGGGGTTGTTTTTAGGTTGGTTTTTTTCAGACCAAATCAGGCAAGAAGGTGACAGTGCCACGGCCCGGGCGCTGCTCTGCTGCAGCTAAGCCAGGCCACGTGTTCAGAGATCAGCCCCTGGCACAGCCAGGCTGCCCTGGCTCTCCCCCAGCCAGCAGGATGGATTAGCACGGGATTTGGGCTGGATAAAGAGCAGGCATTCCTCCACCAGCTCCAAAGCAGAACCAGGAGCATCCTATGGGCCCTGCCTTTGTCAGCAGGACTCGACCAGGATGGCAGGATGGGCACGGCCGGGGCAGAACCAGCTCACACATCGGGCTGTGACCTTGCACAGGCAGCACAGGCTGCCTGCTCCTCACCCTGAGGACACAGAGAGGCCTCGTGGTGCCTCCAAATGACAGTGACCAACTCCAGCCTGCACCCCACAGCCAATCCCTCAGCAGCTCCAAGGGAAAGCAAATCACTGCCCGAGGAGGAACACAAACCACATCCCACCAAACTGTGGGGATAAGGAGCCCAGATCTCCCTGGGGAAGCCAGAGGTGCCTCAGGCAACGCTGCTGGACCTGAGCAGGGTGGTGGGGAGTGGGAGAACCCACCATGGAGTCCTGCAGCAGGTCCTCCAGCCGCGTCAGGCTCGTGCTGTGGTCGCAGGAATATTTCCTCTTGATGGAGTCCTGCAGGTTCCGCAGGTACGCCTCCGACTCCCGGGCGTCGCTGAAGAACTGCCAAGGCAAAAATGGTCACAGGAACCTGGACGAGTGCCCTGAGCAGCCTGAAGGCAGGCAAGGAGCACCCCAAAGGCTCAGCCAGCAGCTCCTGAAGCTGCTCTGGCTTTAGGGCTCCAAGGGCAGGATCATCCCACGTGGATGGCCAGAACCAGAGGGAATCTGATCCCTTTTTTCCCAGGGAGCAGCTAACAGATATCCCAGAGAAACCCCAAACCCCTCCTTCCCTCTCCCCCAAGGAGAAGAGCAGCACAGGGAGCTCACGGAGCAGGATTCAGCGGATGGGACTGAGGGGATTTGGTCCCAAATACCTGGAAATAGGCAGCGTTCTCCTTCACGTGCTGCTCCACGCACAGGCAGAGCTGCTTGATCCACTGCCACTGGGTGTGCACGGCAGCGCTGTAGGCCTGTGGGACACATGGAAAAGGGCACTGGAAAAGGGGCATTCACAGCCAGGAGGGGCATTCACAGCCAGGACAGGCATGGGAAGGACACAGCAGCCCGTGGGAGGGACAGAAATGCCAGAATCTGCCTGCAAGCAGGAGGGTTTGGACACCGGAGATGGCAGCCCCTGGAGCAGCAGCGTCTCTGGGTCCCCATGTCCCACACGCCCGCGATGCCAGAGGCAGGAACAGGTTTGCTTTTACCCCATGGAAAAGGTTCCCACAGCCCTTTGCTTCACCACCACAGCGTCCCTGGAAGCCTGGATGACTCCAGGGCAGCCAAGGCCATTCCCTGCATCCCCTCGCTGCGGGAAAGGCTCGTGCTCTGTCTGTTTGTGCCTTAATTTGAGGTGGGGATTATTTGGGAACGGCCACTTCCCAAAATGAAACAGCTCCACCACCACACTGATGTCCTGCCACCACAGAACACTTCCTCAGGCACTGTGGGGTGGGGCAGCAACTCTCCCAAAACCAGATGAGGACATTGGATCCTTGGGAATCCCACAGATCTTCCAGGTCCCCGCTCACCTCCACGGTTTGCTTGGCTGGGTGGTTCTCCAGGGAGAGCAGCTCAGCCGTGTCCTGGAGGGAACGGAAGATGTCCTGCTTCTCTTCCAGCTCTGCAGTCAGCTCCTGCACGAGGGACACAGGCAAAGTCCAACCTCAGCTCTGGGACCTCGCTCAGACCTCCAGCTAACACGGTGTGGGATTTCTAAAGGAAATGCCAGGGGATCCCAGGGAATCCAGCACGGCACCACAGCCCCATTCCCAACGGGAATCTGCCTCCTCTGTGCCAAACAGGCACTGGAAACCTGCCCAGGGACCTCTTCAGCTCCAGAGAGTGTGATTGTGGAAAGATGGGAATTTATTTATACTGCTGTAAAGAGGAATCAATTTTCCTCCTTGGCTCAGACTTACCCCCCTCGCCCCCGCTAGTTCAAGACGCCTTGAGCTCCAAAATAATGCTAAAAATACGTCTTTTGATGCCTTTTTGATGGCAATTACATTGAAAACACACTTCAATTTCACTTTCTGCTCTGGGGAGAGCTTCCATCAGCTCCATTCACGAGCAAGAAGCTCAGTGAGCTGGGAGGGAGCATCCAGCCTCGGGAATTCGGGTCTGTTGGGAGCTGAGGGTTCCACAGCAGATCAAAAGCAGCCCCTGCCCTCCCAGCACTCACCGAGAAGTAATTCTTCTTGGCTGCAATGTTGGGGTTGTTGTCACTCCAGTCATAGGCCAGTTCCTCCTCCTCCTTCTCATTCAGCCAGATCAGCTCGGCAGTGGCCCGGGACACGAATCCATGCAGGCTCTGGAGGTGCCTCAGCCGGAAGCTCGAGGTTTCCTGGACACAAGGAATTATTTATTATTCCTCCTCCCTGCTCTGCAGATGATGAGTTTCCTCCCCTCTCCCCAGCCTTGGAGCAGGGCTGGGAGCCCACTCACCATCAGCTTGCAGTACTGTGTCTCCAGCTTGCCCAGCGTCTCCGTGTAGCTCGCGCGGAAATTCGGAGACATTTTACCCTGAAGGGTGAGAAACGCTCCTGGTTACCCAACACAGGGCAGCATCACTCAGAACCCCAGTCCCAAATCTTTCTCCACAGCTCCGGGTGAGGAAGAGGAAGAGGAAATGGAGAGGATGGCTCAGGGCAGCACTGCACCAGCTCAGGAGCTCCATCCTTACAAATCATCTCTGTCCCAGGGATGTGACCCACAAGAGCTGATCCCAACGCCCTCAGCCCCTCACGTGGGGCCATGCCCAGTGTCCCCCAGCCCGTGCCACCGTACCTCGTACATCCTGGCCTCCTTCACGCTGGAGCCCAGGTCCTCCATGCTGGCGTGGATGTGCCTCTGGGTCTCCAGCTGGGATTCCACACTCGGCAGGTCGGTGCCCCACTCTGCCCGCTCCAGTCTCATCTGAAACCAAGAGGCTCAAGTCAGCTCTGCTCATTCTGCTCTCAAAAGGACACCAGGAAACGTCCCAGGCCACCTCAGAGGGAACAAACACCCCCCAGTCCTGGTAGAAGATCCTAAGGCAGTGCTCCAACACTGAATATTTCTGGGACAGCCTACACAAGCTTCCCACCCACATAAGACCAAGCGACTGCATCAGCACAGATCTGCTTCCAGCTCTGAAAGGCTCCTCTGATCCCCACTGGCCAGCAGGACCACAAGAGAGAAAACCCAGCTCCAGACAGAAGCCTCAGATCTCCAAAAACTACAAACCATCAAAGCAACTATGCACAGATAAAGGCAGGAAAAAACCCCAGGGCAGCTTCCCACAACAGTCAGAGCAGAGGCAGGAGGTCTGGCCCAGCACTCACCTGCATCTCCTCCACCCAGGCCAGCAGCTCGTAGACGAAGCGGAGGCTGCCTTCATCTTCGGAGGAGGAGATGGCCACCAGCTCCTGCCTGGTCATCGGCTTCCGGAACCAGGAGGCCGAGGAGGTGTGGAGCCCCTTGGTCAGGGACTCGCCCTTCAAGTGCGTCGTGCTCAGCGTGGACGTGGGCACCAGCTCCAGGGTGGAGAAGTGACCTTTCCTGTACAGGTTGGTGCATTCCAACCTCAGCGTCACCAGCTCGTCCTGCAGCCTCATGATCCTGGGGGAGCAAGCAGGGAACGGGTAAGGAGGTGCAGACGAGCTCCCTCCTTGCCCCAAACTGAGCAGATGAGCAGCCCCTGAGGGAGATTCCCCGTTCTCACCTGAACACCAGCTCCTCCAGCTGGTAGTAGTTCTCATCCCGCAGGATCTGCACGTCCACCTGGAGCTGGCGGAGGAGCCCCTCGCACTCCTGCAGGTACACGACCACGTCCGACTCGTACTGCACCGGCTGGCCCGACTCCAGGTGAGCAGCATCCTGAGGGGACAAGGGACACTCAGGGCTGGGTGCCCTCAGCCCAGGAGGGGCAGGGAGAGCACCACAGCAGCCCAGCTTGAGACTGGAAACACCTTGTGATCCACAGGCTTAACTGGGCAGAACATGAATCCATCCATCCCCCAGCACGCCCAGGACAAGCTCTTTAGAAAAACTTCTGGAGATGAACTGAAAGCTTCCATGAATAGATGGGACCACCATTTTTAGCTCCCAGCTCTTTCAACCAACATCTCTTTCTCCCAGAACAAAAAAAATCTCTTCAGAAACCCATTCCCTACCCAGGGTGTGACACAGTCCTTTCCACCAGGCAAATAAAATGGATTTTGGGGTTTTAAGCCTCGTTATACAACAAAAATTATACAACAAACTTTCCAGAAGTGCTGTTCTCCTCCACACCAGCACCTCTGCAGATGTCCACTCCCACTTGCTGTATTCCCAGAAGACAAAACCATTCCCCCTGTCCCCAAGGTGATCTGTGAATCACCAAACATTCACCAGCTCCCCTACAACACCTCTGGGATAGGCTCAAGGGCAGAAGAGAAAGGAAAACTGTCCAGGGGAACCCACCAACCCAAGCAGAAGAGAGGGGAGGAGATGGGTACAAAAGAAGAGCAGGAAAACAAATAAATCAATAAAATCAGGAAGGGGAACACCACCCCCCACTCACAGCCTGTAGCGTGTTCTTCGCCAGGGTGAGCTTTTCTTCACAGCTCAGAGCACCATTCTGGATTTTGTTAGCGATTTGTAGCAGCAATTCCAGCCTGAAATGACAGAGGCAGATGAGAGAGGGGTTTTGGATGTCCCTGTGGCCAGGGGGGGAGCAGGGATTGTCCCTGCCACGGGCACAGCACCGACCTCTCCACCGCCGGCCGCAGGAGCTTCTCGCGCTCCAGCATCTCAATGATGAGCTTGCCCCACTCCTCCTCCACATCGTTGGGGTGGTAGCCCTGGGGCAACTTGATGCGTCCAAACTCAATCCACACCTGGGGGAAACAGCAGCAGGTTGGCATTTCCCACCTCTCTCTTGAGCTGGCTGGGGCTTACAGCGAGGCGAGAGGGGCTCTGCCCCTGCTCCTGCAGCGTGCTGCTCTCTGCCTCGTTTGTCCTCAGGGTTATTCCCACTTCTCCACTCCAAAATAAACCTGAACTGAGCACACTTTAGCCTTGCTAAAAAAGCACAGCGTTCCCACCTCCCAGCCTCCGGGCAGCCGTGATGATCCTCACCTCTAGCAGTTTGTAGAGCTCCTCTATCCGTCCTTTTTCCTGCTCTTTTGCTGGGATTTCAGTTTCTTTGAAGTGTATGTACTGGTTATAAAGTGCCTGGGATGAGAAAGGCTCATCAGGAACCTCCCTGGGGAATGCCACCACCCATCCCTTGGCACTGGGCACAAGGGACACTGAGGATGGACCTTGCCCAGGACCTACCTTTAGCTCTACGGGGTTCTGGGGGAAGGATTTGTCTGACATGAGTATCGTGTGCTGCTTGATCCACGAGATGAGGGACTCCACGCGGGTCTGGTATTCCAGCCACCTCGAATCCACCTCCTGCAGGGTGAGAGTGTCTTTGCAAGCACTGCTGGTGGGCAAATCTCCGTGGGGATAAGGGAGAGCCCAGAGCACAGAGGGAACTGAGGTGCCACGGTCAAACTACGGGGTGGGTCATGTGCCAGGGCCTCCCTGCTCTGATGCCATCCCAGCTACAGGGAGGAGGAGGATTCTGCTGGCAAGATGCTCTCTGGAAGCTCAGCTTTGCCATGGAAGAAGCTGCAGAGCCTGGACAGCGCCGTGGCCTTGCAGACACCTCAGCAGGTCACAGGGCAAACCCGCAATGGGACTGTTCCTTCTCCCTGAGCCTCTTCCTGCCCTCACCCCTCTTCCACAGGGAACAGACCCTTTCCCAAACCCTTCCCACAGCCCCCAGCCTCCTCCCAAACGGCTGTCCCAGCCTCCCAGCCCGCAGCAGTGCTTACGATGGCGCTGATCCCTTCTCCTCCCTCGGGGACTTTGGGAAAGGCATCGTAGATTGAAGACACGTAAGTTATCACGGATTTCTCATCCGGAGAGGGGACATCCACATCTGGCAAGAGGGAAGCAGAGAGGCAGTGAGGAAAGGAAGTGGGAGGGAAGAGAGGCTGGCATCTCCCTGCACTGGTCACATGCCCTGGGCACCCACCTTCGGCGTCCAGCAGCCGCGTGACCCCCAGGCGCTCGGCGATCTCGAAGGCCTGCTCCAGGTTCTCCCGGTTACTCTGGATCTGCACCCTCTCCATGTCCACCAGGTCTGGCCTGCAAGACACGCCCCAGAGTCACAACCAGCACCAGGTGGCCAGGGCAGAGCGTCCTGGCTGGGCATTGCTGCCATGGGTGGCTCTGGGGGTTGGTCTGAGCCCCCATCCCAGGCTGGTGGCTCTCCCAGGGGACCTGGGCTGCAGCACCTCCCTGGCTCATCCCATTTGGGAAGGGGGGTTCAGGCTGCAAAGGAAAACCTCTTGGTCTCAGCTGGGGAAGAAAGAACCATGAGAGGTTTATCTGCTGCTCAGGAGACCTCCGAGATCCTTGGATAAAAGCACAGATGGAAGTGCTGCTGTTCATGGAGAGCGAAAGGGCAGCGCTGACACGCAGCCACTGCAGCACTCAAGAGTTTAAAAGCTTTTCTTTTCTGCCTCTCTCCCCAACCTCATTAAAAGGTTTTTTTCCTGCAACCTGATGTATTTTTTGCTCATTCCTAGCATCCCCCGCCAACAGCTACCTGGCAGAAGAGATAATTCCAGGTAAAAAAGACAACGCTCCCTGCCAGCCTCACCCACCTCTCCAAGCACTCCAGACCATCACTGACCGCACTGGTGGGCAGGGACCTCTGGGAGATCCTCCTCCCTCCTCCCACCCTCATGACACTCCCCACTGCTCCTTCCTGCCCACCTGTATCTGTGGATGAGGGCGTTGAACATCTTGCCATCGCTCCAGCAGGACGAGAAGTTGGTGCACTTGACCCCGATGTAACCTGCTGTCACCTTCTGTGTCCACAGCAGGAGCTTCTCCTTGGCTGACATATCCCCCAGCTCCCCACTGATGTAGATGTCGGAGATCTGTAAGGAAGCAGCACAGCCATGGGGTGATGCAGGGGCAGGGAAAGCTCCACCAGGCACATCCAGTTTCTACGAACTTGCCCCAAACCTGGCTACCAGAAAGGGCAGGAGGAAACTTGTGGTCGCCATGAGGGAGAGAAGGGACCCTGCAGCCAAGAAGGAACTTGGGAAGGGGTCACCAGACCTGCAGGAGAACACCAGGGTGGTGTGGATGGGGCAGGCTGGAGATCCAAGCAGGCAGAGCCAGACATTTGCCAGCCCCATTTCACAGGGGCACGAGGTGCTGCCTGGCCACACAGCCCAGCCCAGCTGGGACACCAGGGGACACCACCAAACCCCAGCTCCCTGCAACCACCAGAGCCGCTCCCTCAGCACCAGGGACACACCTCACTGGGAACACAACGTCCTGGAGAGAGGAGGCTCCAGGCAGGTCCCTTCCTGCCTCTTCCTGCTCCAAACACACTGTGCACCCTCCTGTACCCTCACTCCTCCTGCCCAGCACCCACCACGAGGAGCCCCAGCACCCTCGGACACCCAGGGCTCCTGCAGGAACGGTCACTCCCACCCAGCAGCACCAAGGGTGGGCAAGGAGAAGGGACCACCACGAGTATCCCTTTTTGGGGCTGCAGGTGTGGTAAAAAATATCAACTTAAGAAGCAGGAAACAGCCCTTGGAGAGGAGTTATCTCTCTGACCTCCAGCCATGGAGCAGCTCCATGTTGGGGGAAAAGGGAAGGATGGGGACAAGGATGTGACATCCGCCCCCCCCTCTGCCTCACTGGTGCCAGGGCGTGCTGGTGGCAGGGGGTGCTGTGACCCAATTCCCAACAAAAGGGAGCGACAGTCACGGACCCCTCAGACAGGACTGGCTGCGAATCCCAGACTGGCACGTGACACCACGCACGTGTCTCCGCATGCCAGCATATCCCTGATTGGCACGGCTTCCTCCTCGCCCTCCCCTCTCCAGCTCCCCAGTTAGTACAATTACCTCCCCTCAATTAAGGGGCAGACAAAGGGGAGGACGGGAGCAGCTCAGATTTTCCGGGGTGCCCAGGGAAAGGCAGCACAGGCTGTTTGCTCCCCGGGCCGCTCCTCCCAGCACTGCAGGCAGAGGGTGTGCCAGGACCCAGCCCTACCTATCACCCTGAAAACACCCAGCTGCTTTATTCCTCCCCAAAACACACCCAGCTGGGTGCTGGCATTGCACAGGTCGCAGCTGTCAGCCATCCCTTCGCAGGGAGGAGACAGGGACCTGCAGGATTATCCGTCTCTCCCGCCGGCGGGGCGGATGCTGCCGGTGTAATTGGTATGCTGCAGCTCACCTCCCTCTCCAGCCTGATACGCTCATCACACATAAAACTGCTCTTTGTCAGCTGCTGCCACACTGCCAGAGCTGCCTTTAACTCCTCCAGCCCCGGGGCTGGCTTTCCCCGGGGATGTCGGGAGCCGGCACCGGGCAGCAGAGCCGGGATGGATGGGACGAAGCTCTGGGGGAGCAGCAGGATGCAGGATGGGACCCTCCACGCCTGCAGGGAGCAGGGAAGGACCCATGGAGCTCCCTCTGCGCAGCACCCCTTTATTAATCACCTGATGGCTCTTAATTAAGAGCGGAATGAACCTTTCTGTGAAGCCACAAACCGGCTGTGCCCCACCCGGACTCTCCAGCACTGCTGCCCATCCAGGAGCACCTCACAGCACCCAGCTCTGATGAATCCTTTATTTTCAATCACTGACACAGCACCAGGGTTCTCCAACCACTGGGCCTCTTTCCTGAGAGCATCCTTGAAGGAAACTCTCCCGGAGATGCGCTTACGGAGGTGCAGGGTGCGGCACCAGCTCCACCCTCCTTTCTTCACATGTCTGTGACAGGACAAAGATTTAGGGAGGCACCAGCGAGAAAAGAGAGAGAAGACTCACAGGATCTGGGGCCAAACCCTCCCAGCATCAGCTTCAAGCATCAAGCAACTGGTGGCAGGATGCTGAAGGCCACATGGTGGCTGTGACGCTGGTCCCAACCTGGCAAAAGCATTGGGGGTCACAGCCCCTCGAACCACACGCTTGTCCTGGGGCACCCAGAGCCTGGCCAAACCCAAGGGCACCTTTGCCCATGCTGTCACCCCCGACAGAGTGACCACCAAACAGCAACAGGCTCCGAAATACAGCATCATTCTCTCCTGTTCCTCTTGGAGACCCCTCGGAGCAGGCAGAGCCCCCAGGTCTCCCTGTTCATCCTGCACGGGCAGCAGGAAGGGGACACCCCAAACTCACACCCGAGCCAGCAGCCCTGAGGGCACGTGTGGCACTGGTGACAGCGGCCGCCAGCCGCACCCACTGGATCCAGAGACTGCCACTCATCCTGCCCGTGCCAGGACAGAGGACAGGACGGGTCGGTCCCCAAGGGAAAAGACTTCAGGAGCTTTCTGCCCCAGCATTCTGCCACCCGTGCTCAGCGCCTTGCCAAAACGACCGTGCCCAGGGGCCACCAGGATCTGGGGTCCACTGAGCCAGACCCCCCCACCCCTCTGCAGAAAGGGGGCAAGGGCACACGCACACACTGACCATTGCTCCGGCCGTCCCCGAGCTCCCCCTCCAAGCCCGGCCCTCCACAGCGAGCCTGAGGCCACCGTCAGAGGGTGACACCGTGGTCCCACCAGCTCCTGTGCCCTTGGCCGGCCGGTCGCTGCCGTACCCCGAGGAGCTCCGGGCCGCGCTGCCGCTGCGCCCGCTGAAGGAGGACGGGCTGCGGGAAGTCGGCACTCTGTGACCATCTCCCTCCCCAGCCCGACACGACGGCAACCCTGAGCTTCTCCCCGTGCTGGGGTTGTCCAGCTGATCCACCATGGGGGACGGCGTGGACAGCTCGGACACGGTGCCCGGCTCTGCTGCGGAGGAGGAGCAGGTCCATGCGGCGCTGGAGCCGGGATCGTCGCTGCCTGCTTTCCCCCAGGCATCCACGGCGCTGCCGGCCTCCGGCTCCCGGCTGGGCGCTGGCTCCTGGCCGGACACGGCGGGGGCCGGGGACAGGAGTGCCCCGGCAGGGCCATCGGTGGCCGCGCGCAGGGGCAGCAGCACGGCCCGGCAGCTGCCGCTCCTGTGCAGCTCGACCAGCCGGCTCACCGCCTTCTCGCAGTCCTTCTCGGCCGGGTTCTCCAGCAGGCGGGCGATGACGGTGGTGCCTTGCTCGCGGGGAGCTCCCGCCACACCCGGCCGCTGCGGCTCCAGCACCAGGCGCGCTTTCTGCAGCTCGCCCTGGAAGCGCTCCTTCACCTGCACGATGATCCCGGGCTGCAGCGCCGGCGGCTCGGGGTCCCCGCCGCGGGGCCGGCTGCCGGGGGGCTCCTCTCCTCCCTCCTGCCGGGGGACTGTCTTCCACTTGGGCTCCTCCTCATCCTCGGCCACCTCCAGCGCCGGGGGCTCCTCCTGCGGGGCTGCCTCCGGCATCGCTCTCCTCTTCCCCCTCCGCCTCCGTTTGAAGCGGACCCTTTTTTTGGGAGACAGCGGTGCCTTCCCCACAGCTTTTTCCTTCTGCTCTTTAACGCAGCCCAGCGAATTCCCCATCTCCTGCTGCTCGGTGCCGGCAGGAAGGCAGCTGAGCGAGTCGCCGGCTCCCGAATAAATCCCAGCCCGGGCTTCATCGGATCAAACGCCCGGAGCGCAGCGTTCCGAGGCTGCCCCTTGTCGCCGTCCCCTCCCGCCAGCCCTGCCGCCACCGCCGCCGCTCCAGACAGCCATCTTACAGCCTGGGCTGCGAGAAGACAAATTCAAAGCATCTCACTGCAGTTCAGAAATCACTTGACCTAAAAGCAGAGGGAGCGGGGATTGGCTGCGGCGTCCTTCTCTCCAAATATGAGGTAATTGGAGCACGGCCCTTGCCAACACAAACAGGGAGCAGGAATCAGGCAGCGGAGCGAGGAGGGGAGTGGGAGAGGGTGGGGAAGAGGGGGATAGAACACAAAACCTAAGGAAGGTTGGGCAAAGGTAGAATAAAGGAAGGGGGTGGGAGAGAAATGGGGGAAAAAAAAAAAAAGAGCAGGGAGGAGTCAGAGTGACTGTGCATGCACGCCCGCCGGCTCCGCAGGGCTGTTTCTCTCCAGTTCGGGAGGTTTGGCTCCTTAATTCTTAATTCCGGGAGCCCCAAAAGCACAACTCCCGTGCCCACGCTGCTGCCAGGCTCACCCGGTTTGGGGCACAGAGGGGCAGCTCGAGGTGCCCTGGGGACCCGGCATCGCTCCAGGGAGCCGCAGTCGAGGGTCCCGATAGGAACGGGAGCGGGATTCTGCCCATCCCAGTCCGGTCCCGGTCCTGCCTCTCTCCTGCCCCAAACGCCACCCAGGGCAGGGGTTTGAGGAGCCTGGAGCATCCCGACTCAGCCTGCCAGCTCAGAGGGACCAGGGCAGGGTAACACGCACCAAAAGTGCGGGTGAGACAAAAATTTGGGAGCAGGGGGCATAAAGATGGAGGGAATGGGCTCAGCCCCAGGAAGCAGGGAAACTAGGAAACAGTGAGGAAACACTCAGCTCAATCCAGCAGGTGACTAAGGGAAACCAGTGGCCACAAGAGCTCCCAGGGCACAGGGAAAAGCCCCCAGGGCACCGGGGCACCCCCTCATTGTCACCACTCCAGCTCCCCGCAGAGCTGGCGGTGCCTGAGCTCCACATCGGCACCATCCCACCCCAAACCCCTCCCGGGGCTCTCCCAGCCGCCTGCCCCCAGGCAGCGGCGCTGGGACACGGGAGATTAAGAGATTCACAATGGAGCTACAACCCCAGAAAAAATCCCGTTAGCGCAGCGGGAGGAGGACGCGCCGGCAGCGGCCCCGTGTCACCCGCCCTGTCCCCTGCCCCAGGGTGGCAGCGGCCCCTCCCAACCACGGAGGGCACCCAGGACCTCCCAATGCTCCTCTCCTGAAGCAGAGGCTGCACCAGGGCTCGGTGACCCTGAGGACAAGCGGGGACGAGATGCCACAGCCAGGGCCCCACCGGAGGTGACAGTGACTCATCAGCATCCAGAGCCTGCCCGACCCCGGCTGCTTCCCGGGGCCAAAGCCTGGGAAGAGCCTCGTCAGCAGCCTGACACCCAGCTCAGCCCCATGCTCCCTCCAAAAGGCTCTCTCCGAGCCACTGCCCATCCTCCAAAAAACACAATCTTTCAATACAATCTTCCTGAAAAGTCTAAAAGCCAGCGCTAGTCCCGTCTGGAAGATGCCAGCAGGGATACAGCAGGGAGCTGGGATACAGCAGATCCCACAGATCTGGGTCCCACAGACCTGGTGCCACATGGCCAACGAGCTGCTGACAGCAGCACTGCCCAGCAAACCCCACGTGCCAACTCACTGATGGCCACACATCATCCCCCCAAAGGCATCAAAGCTACAATTGGATAATTTGAAGCTGTTAAAGACCCAAAACTCGCTTTTCCAAGAGCATCTCGAGCACACAATTGCTGGAGACAGTCCCAGCTCAGGGAGCTTCTCCCATTCCAGTACTGAGCCACTGTCACCCAGCTGACACATTCCATCCCAGTGAAAAGTCCTGTGGCCCCACCGACCACCCAAAGGGCCGGGAGCACCTCGGGATAACAGCCCAAGGCCCCTTCCAAATTTGCTCTTCTCCTCCAGAGGCTCCAGCTGAGCAAACAGCCACGGCCAACAACCCTGGGAGGCCACCACACACAACCCGTCATTAATGATTTCATTATGCAAATGACCAGGGAAGGGTGCTGCTGTTCTCCCAGCACGGTCTCCATGACACTGCCACGAACCTCCAGACCCATCCTCGTGCCGACATCACCAAGGAAAATGCAGAAAACACGGATTCCACTGCCCCGGACGGAAAATGCGCTCCCGGCGCCTGCCCTGCATCCTCCAGCAAGAAAATTCCAGGCCCTACCTGGAAATGGAGGATGATGGTCCAGATGAGCCCCAGGGTGAGCTTGGGGTTGCCATCCGTGATGTCATCGTTGCGGATATTCACCAGTTTCACCTGGAAAAAAGGCAACGGGGTTAAAGTTTCCCTTGACCCGGAGAGCAGCGCGACACGTCCCCCACCACGCTGTCCCCAGGGCCACCCCAGGCACTCCAGAGGGGAGCAGGCACACAGGAAGGTCCCAGTGATTCCCAAAGAGGCAGCGAGGCCACCTCAGCTCCTGGCTCGGGGAGGATTTTTCCATGTTTCCAGCACTCTCCATCCAGAAGTGCTTTCCCAGCACTTAATGGCTTTAGTTCAGCTCACGGAGCAGTGTCCCCGAAGCCCTGAGCACTGGTGCATAATTGAACAGCTACAGAGCACAGAGAGCAGGGAAGAGGGGATGACCAAGCTTTAACTCCAGCCTGGGCTCAAAACTAAGCTCTAACGAAGGCAGGAACACCCTCACTCTTCTCCCCTGGGGGAGTCCCTGCTCCCCACCACTCCGCAGGACCCCATGGATCATTCCCTGCCAGGAGTGTGAGGTAAGACATCCCAGAGAGGCCACCAGGCCATCACACTTCAAAGGAAAAAGCTGTTTCATCCAAGTGGAGAAACAAGTTCCCAAGAGCCCTTGGCAAAATGTCTCTATCAAGGAGTGGGGAGGAGGAGGAGGAGGAGGCAGAGGGGGCTGGAAGAGGCTCGGCTCGCCCTCCCTGGAGTAGGGAATGTGCTCAAATTTATTCAGTGCCCTCAGGGCAGCAGCGAGGGAGAAAAGTCTCTGCTTCAGCACGAACTGGTACCATTTATCATCATCATCACCCTGGCATATCTGGGAGCATCACGGTGGGGAGACCTGACCCAACAGGCAGAACAGGACACCCGACACCCCCCGGGGGCTGCGGGGGTTCCACCTGCAGAGCCAGCAAGTCTCGGGATGCATCCCATTGCTCCGGGCAGGATCTGCCCAGGGCTGCAGAGCTCCCGAGAGCCCGGCGGAGCGAGCCCGTCCTCCAAACACTGAGGGGTGACGAGTCCATGCTGACACCCAGAGGGGTGGTGCCACACAGAGGCACCCCCAGGGCCAGCCCCCAGGACAAGGCTGCGTGGGCTGGGCACAGCCAGCTGCCACATCTCCCCAAAAGCTGGGCACATCCCCACAGCTGGGATCTGCCAGGAAGCCCCAGGGGAGGCTTTCGGGGTGCAGAAGTGACATTTGCCAACCCCTTCTCAGAGCTGGGGTCTGATCTCTTTCTCACAGTGGTTTTTTTTTTGTGCAGGGGTGGTTTTCAGAGGCACAACACCCACAGGGAAAAGCCCCCTGAACGCCATCCTCAACCAGCACCACAGAGATGGGCACGCCCAGCACGGGTTGATGCTGCTTCTCGACTCCTTCCAAAGCCTCAGACAAGAGAACGAATCCACAAACCACCCAGCTCTGCTGGATGAGCTTTAATCAGCCCTCACCTGTCGCTGCTTCAGGAAATCCAGGGCAATCTGCACGTTCTGCAGGCGGTGGAAGCGCATCCGCCCCTTCTCACGCGGCTGCAAGAGAGAGGCAGCAGTTTTAGGTCAGGCTGGTGGGGCTGGGCTGGGCTGGGCTGGCAGCACCCCACATGCACAGTGACCCCCCTGGGAGCTGTCAGCGTGCTGGTGTGACCCCCTGTGCCCCCACACATCCTGCTCTACCTTCTTCTGGAGCAAATCAGGTCATTGCTATGCACAATCCTGCTGGAAGAAGGTTAAAACGCCCTGCTGGGAGATGGAGGTGGGAAGATCCTGAGATTTAGACCTCTGCTGAGGCCCTGTCCAGGCCTGACTCCGCCTTTGAGATGCCAGGACAGGATCTTGCCCACCTCACGGACAGACAGACGAGTGGGGAAGAGGCCTCAGCAAAGAGATGGACTCAAACAGGTACAGAATCCAGTTTGTCAAGGTGGAAGGAGAGGCAGGACATGGGGATTCAGGCAGGGATCGACTGCAGGTCCCCACTGATTGCAGAGGAACCCCGACCTCGGCACAGCTCCTGCCACACCCAGGCAGGGGCTGCTGCTCCAGGTACCCCTGAATCCCTCGGGAAGGGGCACATGAGACACCCTGGGCCTTGCCCATGGCTGCTGAAAGTGAGGGATTTCCAGAGGTATCCATCAGCTGAGCCATGGCCAGGGAAAGGGCACGGAATGCTGGTCCGGCTCTGAATCAGCAGGTGAGGGAGGATTGGCACCCAAAACCCCTTCCCAGCCTCAGTACAAGGAAGCACCAGGATGCTCACGGAATCACAGGAGCTTTGGCTTGGAAAGAACCTGGAGACCATCTAATTCCAACCATGGTGGGGGGACACGACATGTTCTGAACTGTTGGGACACCCCAAGTGCTCCGAGTCACCTTCCTTTCCCAGCCTGAAGGGAAGAGCTGTCCCTGCCAAGGGGAAGAGCTGTCCCTGCAAGGGCAAGAGCTGTCCCTGCAAGGAGAACATCTCCAGGGCTGCAGGGGACCATCGGGAAGCTGCCACAGCCCCAGTTCCTCCTGCACCGCTCCAGGGAGGTGACACTGCACAAGGCCATTGTCACCCAGAGCACAGGGGCTGGAAAACACACCTGGGCACGTTTTGGGGTCTGTCCCTCGCCTGGGGCTGTGCTGTGTTTGCTCCCACCCCCAGTCCCATGCAGAAGGTGCCTGTGCTCAGAGCCTGTCCATGCAGTGCCAGGTGTCACGGTGGCCCCGAGCAGCGTGCGGGACCCGTCCCTGTCCCCTCCCGCCCCGTGGAGGGGACACATGCTGTCACACGGGTGGGTGGCATGCCCTGCCTGCTGTGCTGACACACTCGGATAATCCAGGAATGAGGCACATCCCACCGCTGCTTCGGGGTGGGTTTTACCCCAAACCCCGCGGGCAGGGGAGCGCTGGGATGGCACTGGATTATCTGGAGGCACTGCCAGGGAGATGCTGCGGCCGGGGCAGCCTCGACCTACTTCTTCATCATCATCATCTTCCTCCTCCTCGCTGCTCGCGCGGCACCAGGCCGGTGCCATCACCAGGCGAAGGCTCCGCTGAGCTGGCGGCTCTACGGGCTAAGGAGGACGGGAGGGACGGCGGCGGGAGGGTGGCACGGCAGGGAGAGACAGAATGGAAACCAAAATGCGACACCCAGGCACGAGGAGAAACCAAACAAAACAACAAAACAGCAACAGCACGGGGTGAAGGCGGCTGGGTCTCCAGCACGCCCCGGGCTCCAGCACTGGAATTCCCTCCTGATTTTGGAAGCTGAAGAGCAGGAAGCTGTCTGGATCACAAGTAGAGTGATCCAAGTTTTCAGCCCCCACAAAAAGCGATTTGGCATCTCTGGGAGGGTACGGAGGGACGTAGGAGATCTTTGCCCAGATCCTATTTTTGGGGGAAGCTAAAATAATTCCTGCTGTGCTACGGCAATGGGGATCTTCCCGGAGCTGAGGGAATGTGTCAGTCAGAGAGGGAAGAGGAGGAGGAGGAGGAAGGAGGGGGAACTCCACGATGCTCCAGGCGCAGGAGGAGGTTTGCACCAATGACTGTTACAAACCCAGGAGCTGAGCAGGGGGCAGGAGTGTCACATCAGAGCTAAACTGCTGGGCACGCTGCCACAGAAGCAGTTTTGGGTCAAATCCTGCTGTTATCCGTGATTTTAAATACACATGGGAAAGGTGAAGGTGTGTAAAACTTGGCAAGAAGAGGGCTTTACCCAAGGCACCATAATCAGGTGAGAGACCAGCTTGGGGAACAGGGGTTTGAGCAAAAATAAATAAATAAAAAATACGATAAATATAATAAATAAATTAATTAATAATATGAATAATGATAATAAAAGAAACAATGACAGACATTTGAAACCGAAACCACGGTGTGAGAAAAGACAGCTGATGGCTGGGGGTGAAGGGGAGCAGGGAGAGGATGGACGGGGTTTGGGGGGACTCCAGAATCCCTGCCCGGCCCTGGGGACTCACCAGCTTCACTCCCGACAGCACTTCCAGGAGGGAGATGAGGTTGTGGCCATCTCTCAGGTCTTCGTAGAGGTCGTTGATGTGCTTGCGCACCTGGGGAGGAGAAAAGCCATCAGTGACCCCAGAACTATCTCCAGGGAGAGCAGCCTCCCCTTGCCCAAACGGCCTGGCAGAAGCTGCTGCCAATTTCACACACAAAATCCAACTGTGGCACCATCTGTCCTCCAGGTAACCCTGTGACAGTGCAGGAAGGGCAGCCCCTCCCGAGGAGGAGGTTTCACTTCTCACATTCCTTAAAGCATCTCCCAAAACACAGCTCCCACCTGGGAGCAGAGAGGCTTTCCACAGGCACCACATGCAGCCTCTCTTTCTGCTCTTCCAGACACCCAGACCTTGCCCTGGGGGTTTTACCCACTTGGGAATCCCCAGATGTTTTCCCCCAGCAGCCTCAAGACTTTTCTCTGTTTTTCTCCTGCTCTGTAAGATTTAGGAAGCAGCCAAAAGCTTGGCACAGAGCTTGGCAAAGCTGGCAGGAAAACACAGCTGGGACACCTAGTGCTCAAATCACTTTTTTCCTCCCTTTT
>VZTJ01000945.1:153093-165525 GCA_013397795.1 Orthonyx spaldingii | reverse complement strand
CCCCCCGATGGGTGACAGTCAGCAGCGTCCCCTGCCAGCAGCCAGCCAGAGATGCCAAGGGCAGCCGGCATCGAGCGGCTGGGACATGGAAGTGGCACTTCCAGGGGCTCCCGGGGTACCTCGGGCTGGAGCCAGCAGTGGCTGCTCGCAGGAAATTCTGCCCAGCAAGGGGGTGAAAGCAATGGTGACAAAATTTGGGCTTCTGGGAGCTGAGGACCACAAGCACATTCCCATCGCTCTCCCTGGATGCTCTGAATAATGTAAAGAACACCCCCCCTACGAGGCAACACCCCAAAAGATGCTGTAAAAACAAGAGTTTTGTGCACTTCCCCACCTTTCCCGTGGCTGGGTGTCCCGTTGGCCCCCAGCATCACAAATTTTGCAGCCCAGCCCCATCTACCAACGGTTTGCGCTCAGAGTTTCAGTTCTTTTCGGAAACGCTTCCGCTGCCGGCGGTACCAGGAACGGCGCAGGGAAACCGAGAGCAGCCGGGGCCTCCCCAGCCCCTCTGCCGTTGTAACCACAAGCAAACGGGGTGGGGAGGCTCCCACAAAGCCTGGATTGAGCTCAGAGCCCCTCACACGCCACTGCCAGCTCCAGGGGGAAGAAACTGGCTCTTGGATAGAAAGCTGTATGGAATTAAAAGGCTCCTTTTTCGCCGTTACCTTCTCCAAAGGGCTCAGACAAGACAGGGTTGTTCTGCCGGTGCTCAGGGGAGTTGTTGAGGTGAGGGTGGCACAGTGCAGACCTGCAGAGCATCAGCCTGGCTCAGGATTTGCTGCTGGCAGAGCCAGGAATCCCAGCTCAGGATTTACTGACCAGGAGATGCAGCTCATGCAGGGCCAGCACTGCGCCAGACGCCATCCCACAGCTCCTGCTCCACTTTTGGGAAACCCCATGAGGTTCAGGGTTTCATCCAGGTGCAAACAGAGATTTATATTTTATTTATAACCCTGAGCAGCTCCCCAAACCCAACAGCCACCAGCTGGTCGGGCACACAAAGAAAACCACTTGAGAGACCCAAATATTGCCTGAAACATTCCAAGACCTGGCACAGGTTGCCTGGAAAAGTTATGGCTGCCCCTGGATCCCTGGAAGTGTCCGAGGCCAGGTTTGATGGGGCTTGGAGCAACCTGGGACAGTGGAAGGTGTCCCTGCCCATGGCAGCGGGGATGGAATGAGATGACCTTTAAGGTCCCTTCCAACCCAACCATTCCATGATCCTATGATTGCATCATTCCCTGGGGTTCCTGCAACCCCCACATCGTTTGGGACAACGAGATGGGTGATAAAAAATACAGAATTACCCCAAGGCTCGGCGCTGTTGCAATATATTTTCCAGAGCTCCATCCCTGCCCGGATGAAAAATATCCCGGCATAGTTTTCCTCCAGAGCCGTCTGCTTTCTGTTAAAGCTGCAGGAGGAATGGCCCACCACGAGGCAGGCACGAGGCCACCATAAATGGGCCCGTGGTCCACCCTGAGCGGGGCAAAGAGCCTCCTGCAAGGCAGATGGGTGCTGGTGACGTGCTGGAGCTGGGATGTGCCAGTGGAAAAGGGTCCAGGAAGCAGGAGCTGGTTTCCCACATCCCCTCGCCCCAGCTGTAACCGTGGGGGGCTCAGATGTTCCTGTGCTTCCTGGGGGGTTCCTGCACAGAGGAGCTGATAAAATGCACTGAGCGCTGCCAGTGCTCCAGCTGGACAAGGCTTTGGGTGAAATAAATTCTTAGAATAGATATAATTATGTAGAAACATATGTTTTTATTTATATTTATACATATAATTTAATGGAATCGTAAAATACCCTGACTTGGAAGGCACCCACAAGGATTCCCGAGCCCAGCTCCCAAATATATTTATATAAATGTATATTTTTATATATCAATACCTCCCTCTGCTGCATCAGGACACCCTGGGGATTCCTGTGGCCCCCAATTCACCCCAGCTCAGTTTAACACCATCACCCCACTTTCCTTTTCCCGCTGCAGGAAGCTGATAGGGCAGGAAGGAGGTGGCTGATCCGGGGTGTCAGGAGCCAATGGCAGTTTCGGGGTGACTCTGCCAGGCTCTGGGGACCACCCAGCCCCGGATGCAACCACCGGCCCCCACACCCCTCCCTCCCTGCCATGGAAACCACCCCGAGCACCCAAAACACAAACAGCTCATTTTTAGTTCCTTGCAAGGCGGCTTCGCCCGGAAAGGAAAGGGGTGGGGAGAGGACACATCTCCTGCCCGCACAGGAATTTGGGGAGCGGAGGGGCCCTGCCCTCCCATGGGGGAGGGTCCCCACCTTTCAGGGCACCCCCTGATTTCACAGAGTGCCCTGGGCAGCGTTTTACATCACCCAGAAGGGTGAGACCCCAGCGCTGCCCCCCAGCTGGGTTTAGGGTACCCCATGGGGCAGCCGGGGGGACGCGGATCCCGAACCCCCCTTGCTCCCACTCGGAGCTGAGTCACGCCAAGCTCTGGGTGTCCTGGGCTGTTCCTCCCCCCTCCATGTGCCTCCCCAGTGAGTAATGCTCAGGCGACAGAGATCAGCTCCCAGCTCAGCTCCCGGCTCCGGCATCTCCTTATATGACCGGAGAAGCTGCCGGGCAGCGTCACCCGGGAGCCGGGCACAGCCCCCGTGTCCCTGGCACCGCTCAGGGCATGGTGGCACCCTGGCACCGCTGTGGGTGAAGCCACCAAGGTGCTTCTTCATCCCCTGGGTGCTGCGGTCTCGCAGAAGGCAGCAGAAGCCGCATGAGCTCCGGCCAGGACGGCCTGTCCCAGCCCCGGGAGGTGGCAGCCAGGTGGCACTGTGGAAACGCCGGAGCGGGCACGGCCGGGTGGCGCTGGGGACACAGCCAGGGCTGGCACCCGGCGGCTGAGCCGGGCGGAAGCATCGCTCCGGGGCTCTGCCTGCGCTGTGCCCGCGGGATGGGGATGCTGCCACTGCCCCCCAGCCAAGCCCAACAAAGCCACGCCAGCGCCTGCAGCAGGAAAAACGGGACGTGGGAGCAGCTGGGAGCGCCCTGCAGGGCTTCTCTGCCCCAAAGGGTCATCAGGGTCACCCCGCCCTGCCCACGGGACACCCCAGTTCCCGCAGAAGTGAAAGGGCCTGTCCAGCAGCACTGCTGAGCACGCACAAACTCCTGACTGCAGGACAGGAGCCAGGTTTCCTGCCCTGCTTCCTCAGCCATGCTTTTCCCCTTTCTGTTGTTTTTTTCCTCCTTTCTGGGAGCTTTAAGGGCAAATCTCAGTCGCTTATGGCTGAGAAGCGACCGGGAGGGGAAGGAGACTGCAGGTTTTGGATCAGGGGTGCCCAGCTAAATCAAAGACAGCAGCACCCAGGGGCAGGTCCTGATCTGGAGGGGGTTGAGGAGTCTGACTGGGCTTCCCTGGGGGCTGGATGGGGGCAAAATGCTGGAACAAACACTGCACCCCAAATCCTCAACCAGGGCCTGGAGCACATGCCCCACTGCAGTGCTCAGCTGAGATCATTCCCCCTTGGCTCACGCCCTCCTGGCAAACCACAGCAAAGGCAGCTGCGGACAGACAGACAGACAGACAGATAGCTCAGCAAGGCACATCCCTGGCTGCCGAGCGCTCCCGCACGTGCCAGGGCACCCCTTTCTGCCGGCAAGCACGGGCAGGGCCCCGGCGGGGCGCGGAGCCTCGCTCCACCCTGCCCGCGGCGCCAGGAGCCTTGGGAAAGGAAAGCCAGAACAAAGATGACGTTTCTTCTGATCCGGGCTGTTAAAAACAAGGTGGAACGAGGCAGGTCACAGCTCCCGACGCTGCCCAGCTCCTCGGCCCCGGCTCCCAACCCTCTCCCGCTGCCGTGAATCACCCGCCCCAGCGTGTGCGGGCACGGCCGGGGAGCCCTCGCCAGCCGGCTCCTGGCACAGCGGGCACATTCCCCACGTTCAACATTTCCTTCTGGCTTTCATCATCCCCGAACGGCCGCATTCCCGCGGGGAGGGAACAGGGAGAAGCCTGCGGGGTCCCGTGCTGCCCACCGGGCATCACCGCCCCTCTCCAGCGCTGCAAAAAATTGGGAACTCCCAGAGAACAACGACCTTGTGGCCCTGGAAAAGCAACACCCCAGACACTGGGGTTTGTGTAAATAGGGGTTTTGGCTCTGAGTATCCCTCCTGTGCTCCCCATTTGGACAGGGAATAGTGGGAGCTCGAGCTCCGGATTATCCAGAGCAGCTCCATCCAGCCCAGGGCTGGGGGGCTGTTCTGCACCAGCCCCGCTGGATGTGCACCATGAGGGCAGCACAAATCAATACTTGCCTGCGAATCGCTCACAGAGGAGCTTCCAAAGGTCAGCTGGACTCAGCAAAACAAGGGAAGAGGGAAGGGGCTGGGAGGGAACCTTGGACACTCCCCCCGCACCATCAGCGGTAAAATCGGAACTGAGGCAGAGGGGAAAGGAAGCTCTGGTGATAAGAATGGAGATGTTCCCTTTTCCAGCAGACGTCTGGGCACCAAAATTAGAATGGTATCTTTTAAAAAAGACAAGACTTCCCTTCCCACAGTGGGGCTGACAGTGCTGCACTGGGGGGGATGTGGGAAAGGACCCCGGGACCACCTTGCTGTGGGATACGGAGGTGAAGGGCAGGGATGAGAAGGTTCGAGGCAAGGCGGGAAGCAAACATCATTCCTGTGGCTTTCATCCTGCAAAAGCAGACAGCTGAGCTGGACGGCCACCTGCTCATGACTTAATCATTCCCCAGCAGCGTGAACTCCTGGGCTGGAGGGCAAATCCCCCAGCAGAGCAGCAGTTATGGGGTCTACGGGAACGTGACATCCCAACGGGGGCCATCCAAAGGGATCAACTCCAGTGAGATGGACAGAGCCAACAGGAGAACCCAGGGCCTCGAGAATGTCAAAAATAACTCAAAAGGAGACCAAAGCCTTCGCAGCAGGATCAGGGAGAGGCTCACCCAGCTCTCACAGCTCCTGCAGGAAGAGCAGTCAGCATTCCCAGGGTATCAGCTTCCTTTCCGTGCTGGGGCTCACTTTTTGGTGCCCCAGAATCAGCAGCTTTCCCAGGAGCATCCAGAGCCTGGCAGGGCAGCACGGGCAGGGTGCCCATCCCTCCATGCATCCCCCAAAGTGACCCCAGCTCCCTGACATGGATCCCAGCAGATCCTTGCCCACGAGCCACGTGCACTCGATGCCAGCCTGGATACATCTCATTCCGACTCTCTCCAACACCGCCTGGCCTTTGGAACCCTCCCTCCGGCCCGGGAGCAAGCGTCACGCTGGAGGGGGGTGATCTCACCGCTGCATGACAAACCTCCCTCCATCCACCCTCCCCAAGGCTGCCGGGATTCTGCTGACGCGGCAGCTCAGGCATTATTTCATCGCTTCCCACTTCTCGGAAGCCTCCCGTGGTTCGTCACCCCTCCGAGGACGCTGGCAGGGAGCCGCACCATCGAACGATGCCACGGAAAGCACCGAGCCCCGCGGAGCTGGCATGGGCTGGGTGGCACCGTCCTGCAAGGAGAGGGCAGGAGGGAGCAGGGAACGGGGACAGGCACCGGGATAAAAGCTGCATGGAGAGCTTGGAGCCATCCTGGAGGTGCTGGGTGAGAGGGAGGAGGTGAAGCCGGAGGCGAGGAGGATGGGGATGCACAGGGAGAGCAACAGCAAAGGTCTCCCGGCAGAAAACACCACGGGCTCTTCGGGAGGGAGCAGCACCAGCTCGGGGCAGGCAGAGGAAGGCTTGCTCGCACGCCCACGTGCAAGAGGACACACACGTCTGCACGCCTTCCCAGGGGCCTGTGCTGACACGAGAGGTGGCTTCTTTCCCAGGCCGGGGGAGGAGGAGGAAGGCGATGCCATCTCCAGGTCCCTCCCTGCCCCTCCGGCCACGGGGACAACGCCGCACACCTCCACAGAGCCGCCGTCTCCCCAGCTGGGTAAACACCAGAGACAGAATTCCCAGCACACCCCGGCAGCAGAGGGAGAAAGTCATGAAAAAGCAAGCCATAAAAAACACCAAAAACCCATGAGATTTGATGGAAACCCTAGCAGAGGGGATCGGCACAGCCCCATACTGGAGAGCTCCCAAATCCCAAATCCTGCACCCTCTCCCACTGCCTGCACAGCAGCAGAGCATCAGAAATGCCCTGAATGCTGGAAAAATCCTCAAAATTAACTCTCAGGCCCCAGCCCCTCTTGGAGCAGCCAGACCCCGCTCCCCAGCACCGCCAGGCCCCAGGGAGAGCCGCGGGGAGCCAGATCGGAGCCGCGGCGCTGGGATCATCCCTGGCAGCTCAAGTCCAAGCTTTGCACTTCCCACAGCAGCAGCTTAGGGAGCAGGAAAGCCAGGGGGGCGGAGGGATGGCCGGCATCAAAACTCCTTTTCTACCAGCTAACAAAAGAGCCGGTGTCTCTGCAAAGAGGCTTGTTATTCCAACGCCAACCAGAGGCTGCTTGGCAGCGGGGGAAACAGGGAAACGTTGGGTTACTGGGAACTGGCTGGGCTTTGTTTGGGGGGTGCTGTGTTTGCACAGCCCCCACACCACGGGGGTGTCGGGGCCAGCGGGGTCAGGGCTGGGCTGTCCCCTGGGTACGGCCACCGGCTCTGGTGGCCTCGTCCTGCTCCCCATAAATAAAGCACAGAGGGAAAGGGAGGTGATGGCCCAAGGTGCTGTTAGGAAGTTGTGTGTCCCCCCTTTTTCTGCCTTCAGCTCCCCAGGTGTGCCCCGAAAAGCAGCTCAGGGTCTCCCCACCCTCGCCACGCTGCAAACACGGGGACGGCGGTGGTGGAGCTGGAGATGTGCAAAGCCTCCTGTGAGGAATGGAGGTCAAAGAGAAGGAAGCAGCCGATTCCCTCCTCTTCCTCTGCAGATGGAGGGCAGGCAGCAACCTTGAGCCCTGATCTCATTAGATGTCCCAAACTAAGCAGTGTGAAACCTGATTAGCGCCGGGCGGGAGGCGGGCGAAGGAGCGGCGGCTCGTTCTGCCAGCCAGCCCCAGCACCCTGCCCTGCCTCTGGAGAGGGGGTCTGGGAAGCAGGGCACCCACAGCTGCCTCCCCACAGCACCCAGGACCCGGTCCTGGTCCTTCCAAGCTCCATCACACCCCAGGTCATGGCTGTGCCATGCCCTGAAGTGATGCTTCATCCCAGCTGCTCCCGCCAGCTCCCGGCTGCTGGCCTTGGCGTGCAGCAGCACAGAGAAATGTGGGATTAAAAAAGAAGGGGGAGGCAGGAGCTCAAAACCTCTGTTCCCTAGAGACCTGCTCTCCTGCAGGGAAACTTAATCCCTGTTAAAAAGCAAATGAAATAATCCAGTTGCTAACGCTGCTCTGGCCGCTCCGTTCAAGCCCCAGACCTGCCGGACCCCTCCAGCCTGGCCCAAGCCCAGCAGATTCCCTCAGCAGGGCTGAGCCGGACCTTTCCAGGGCTAAAACCACCCCTGGCACCACAAACCTGTGGTGGGAAAGCTGTAAATCAACAGAGATCCTCAGTTAGGGCACAGCCCGTGAGCGTCCCTGCCTGGCAGTGCTGACCAGGGGACACCTCACCGGGTGGCCGTGCTGGGAAAGTGTCACCCACCCCTTCCCAGGAGTCACCAGCCCCATCCTCCTCATACACAGCGACACAGGGCTGGGAGAGCCACGTGCTGGAGGAGCCAAAACTCACCAGGGCCTCCACCCACAGCAGCCAGGGAAGATGTTGGCCCTGGATCTCTTATCACACCCGGCCACCTTGGGCGGCCCCAGCCGGGGCTGCTCCTCAGGGAAGCCACCACGCGACGGGACGAAAGCAAACGGTGACAAGCAGTGGCACTACTCCAGCACTGTGGCACACAGCAGGGCAGGATGCTGCTCCTGCCTCCTGCTCCGATCCCACACATCCCTCAGGCAGCAGGGCCCGCAAGTAACACCCAAACCCCTCTTTTTTAACAGCAGAAACTCAGCAGAGCCGCGAGATTCCTCACTGCGGGCACAGGCACGGTGGTGAGGTGACAGGAATAAGCACGGACCCACTCCTTGGTCACAGGGGAAAATCTGAGCCCGGTTCCCCTGGGGAAAGCACGTGGCAGCTCCAAGGTCAGATGGAGCCAGATTAGCTGGCAGTGCACGGACAGGGCCGAGGAGATGCCGGGTTTGAGCCGGCTGCCAAGTAAACAACAAAACTCCTCAGAAAGCGAAACCAGCCGTCCTCGTGCTGCTGGGAAAATTAACCCAGCAATACATTTGTAATCAAATGGGTTTCCTCAGCCAAGCCTGAAGGATCTGGTCATCTCAGGGCTCTGACCGACGCTGCCCTGGGAAACTCAAGATGGAAACTGTGTGGAAAGTCTGGGTGACCCCACGCCCAGCGGGGCAGGGTCCCTCCCGGAGCAGCATCCTTTGTCCCCGGCATGGAGACAGGGGTCTGGCAGGGCCCCCCAGCCCCATCCCAGCTGGGGGGCACTGGGATGCTCTCCAAGCCCCTTGGAGGGCTGACAGGGATGGATGCTGGCACGGAGCCGGGGGTCAGGGGCCTGGACTTACACACACGAGCATTTACATATGAAACACTCCCAGCTCCAATATCCGCTGCTGCCTCCACCTCCCCGGGGAGATGAATAGAGATGAGGGGGGAGATGGGAAAAGAAACCTCTCCAGCAATAAAACCTTGTTTTCCTCCGGCTCTGGCCAGCCCCGCAGCTCAAGGGCAGGCTGGGCTGGCTGTTTTCAGTCCCGGGAGCACACTTAGATCCATGGCAGTGCCAGAAAGTGACAGCAGGATGCAGGGCACAGCATCTCCACGCCAGTGAGCACCACAGAGCCAACCATTCCCTGTGGGCACCCCTTCTGTGCTTGGATGCACAGAGAAGTCCCCCAGTAGCCACAAAGGGCTCAAACTGTGCTGGCTCAAGCAGCGTTTGGCCTCCTCCAATCACAGAATCCCAGACTGGTTTGGTCAAAAGGGACCTTAAATGCCATTTCATACCCATGGGAAGGGACATCTTTCACTACACCAGGTTGCTCCAACCTGTGGACACTTCCAGCCTCCACCCCTTCCCTGCCCACACCACCACCTCCCTGCCTGCTCTGCTTCCTGAATTCAAGCTGGTAAACACAGCTGGTGACAGACAGAGTGGGTATCACTGGGTCTAGAGGCAGCAAAACAGACCAAACCCCACAGACTGGGCTTCCTGGGGACGTGCCACCCGCGTTTCCCCGTCCCTGTTCCGGACTCGTGTGAGCAGAAAGTGCCACGAGCTCCGGGATGTGGGAGCCAGAGCGGGAGCCAACGCTCCCGGCAGGGCTCTGGGCAGCACCTGGAGAGGGGAAGGCTGCCAGATCAGCTCCTGCAAGCAGTCACCTTGTAAACACGATTAATAATGTCATCTTGGCTGCCCGCACCTCGCTCTGGCGGGCAGGAGGGGAACGCGCCGAGCTGCAGCTGGAGATGGAACTGGAAAACTCCGTGTGAGAGCTTCAGCAGCAGCCCCAAAACACAGAGTGGGGGTCAGTGGCACCCAAACCCCGCACCCAAACCCAGCACCCATCCCTGCTCTGGCTGCAGGGGGCTGGAGCTGGAGGGGACAGAGGCGGCCACAACCCCCGGCACACCCAGTGGCACATGGTGACTCTGAGCTCCTTTTACATTGATTCCCAGGGCCAGCTGCAGCGAGGATCAGGAAAAATTTATGATGGACACCACGGCAGCACAAGAAAGTGAATTATATTCCTCCCAGACTCCATAACTCAGGGCAGCTGTCAGCCACAGAGCTGCGGGATTAACCCTTCGCGGCGGCACGGGAGGGTGGGGACGCTGCCAGCCCGCTGGTGACAACTCCCTTGGCTCCCTGCTAAATTAAACATGGAATTGATTCACCTTTGTTATACAATGGGATCAGCTGGTAAAGCCCAGCCGAGCCCTAAAAAGGGGCGAGTCAATGACAGCATTGTTGGGTGACAGGCGATGGCATTCCAGGTGCATTCTGTTTTCCTCTCCTCTCCTTCTAGCAGGAGAATCCCTGCAGAAAGATGAGGCTGGCTGGCAATTCCAGAGGAAAAAGCTCCTCTGACAGCAGGGAAGATAAAAAATAGAGAAAGAAAGGGGAGGAAAAGCCCTCTCAGAGCACCAGGTAAGCCGAGCTGCTCTCCTGCAGCCCGGGATCGCTGCCTGTGACAGAGGGACAACGGCCGCCTGCCTCCAGCCACCTGCCAGGGGCCAGCCCGGCACGATCGGGTGTCCCAGCTGGCTCTCCAGGGACAGCCCGCGAGGCAGGAGAGGGCAGAGCACCGGCAAAGAGCTTTAGAAAGAAGGGAAGTGGGAAAACAGCAATCTGCACCCGGGTGCCACCGTGCAGCCGCAGCCACGCAGCGAAAACACCCCGGCCAGAGCAGGATCAGCCCCCATCCCGTGGGAACAGCAGCCTGCTCTCCCTCTGAGCAGGAATTGGAGCTCGGATCCTTTCCCAGTTATTTGCCAAGCGGCTTCCCCGGGCTCCCTGCGCTGCTCCCAGGGCTGGGCCGGCCGCTGCCCCAGCGCTGCTTTGTGCCCAAGCACAGGCTCCAAACCCCAGGAGAGGACAAAGGAGGGAAGCGAAGCGGAGCCCTGGAAAGCACCACCCCTCCCGGCTGCCTCCCTGGGAAGCCGGGGAGCGCTGGATCCGCCTCGATCGGGGACCGATGGCAGATGGTGGCACCCAGATGGTGGCACCCCGCTGGAGCCCCGGGAAGAGGCGACGCCGGAGCGGCTCGGCCTCCCCACCCCACGGCGGGTCAGAGGTACCTCTCAGGCTGCCGAGTCCATCCAGGAACTTCTTGTACTTCTCCAAGTTCATCCTCCAGCCGAACCCACCCTGCTCCTCAGCTGGGTGGCATCGGGGCACCCACGAGCTCCGGCCACTGTCCCCAGCTCAGCATTGCCACCGGACTCCTCTCACTCGCCCTTTGACCACTGGCAGCGTTTCCTTATTTGATGAAGCACATGAAAGCCTCCCAGGGCTGAGGCCACCCCCCTTTTTGCAAATGAGCCCAGCAACTGCCCCGCAGCACCAGGGCCCCCCGGCATCCCTCATCCCACCCCTCCACGCCGGAGGTCTCAGGGATTGTATGTCCTGGGGATATTTCCAGCAAGGAGCACGTTCAAGGGAATTGGGAGGGGAAGGGAAAAAAAACCCAAAGGGATTTTAGGCTGGGGATGAGGAAAATGCAGGCAGTGGGCAGATGGGACCCCGTCCTTGTGGGAAAAGCCGACACCAGGCCAACAGGCTGGAAGAAGTCACCAGGAAAGTGCCATAAAATGTTGGGAAAATGAGCCAGGTGAGACCCAGGAGCAGACGGGGAGCAGATCCCTCCTGTCTCTGCCCCCCGACACTCGCCACATGTTCACCTCGCCCCGGCTGCGAGGCGCTTGCAAAGCTGAAAAGGAGATTTACTGGCTTTAAAGGAACTTTTGGCAGCAGAAACCAGTCCAGAGTGATCCAAGGGGATGGGATCCAAGTGCCTGACCCACTCATCGCTGCCCTTCAGCAGGACTGGTGCCCACTGGGCACGGAGCAGGACTTCTGTTAAACCAAATAATAAACACAATAATGATAATGATAATATCATCATCAGTAGTGTTGAAATGTGCTGCCATGGAGGTAGATCCTGCTCTCTCCACATCTTCCCATTCCCTGTCTGGAAAGATCCCAGCAGATTGAGCAAGACCCACCACACGGTGCAGGATCATCCTGCCTGGGCTCCCACGCAGAATCTGAGCTTTGCCAGAGGAAAGGGAGAGAAACAGAGCGAGGATGTGCTGCAGGAGCCAAATCTCCCCCCAAAAACCAGGGGTGGAAGCTCCCTGTGTCTCAGGGGAGTGAAGAAATCCCCTCATCCATGGGCACTCTGCTCCTTCACTGTCTGTGCATCCCCAGAGCAACCCACACCCCATTACCCATAAAAACATGAATAAAACCCGAATGCTCATGGAAGCAACCCTGTGTCCACCTCCTCCATTGCTCCAGGACAGACGGACACCTCTCCAGGGACAGACACACACTGGGGGTATCACTTTGCACGGGGAGCAGAGCAAGCCCAGCAGGCCAGTTGCTGCTCCTGCCCCTGACAGCTGGGAACCAGGGCGGCCAAAAATCCCTCTGGGAGCTCCAAATTGGAAAGGGGGGGCTGGTGGGGAGGCGCCTCCTGCACACTCTGATGGCCCCAGGACCCTCTGCACCCTTGGGCTCCGGTGGGATGGAGGTGACATCCACTAATCCCAGCAAGGAGCTGATCCAGGAGCTGATCCAACCACCCAGGAAGAGCCTGGATTCGGGGCTGGAGGTGCCTGGTGCATCCCTAGGATCACAGGGCCATTCCCAGACATCCCCCCACGGCCGCCGGCAGCGCCGGCAGCAGAATAAAGTTGTTGCGAGAAGCCAAGTTGTCACCACTAAAAATAGCACAATGGAATTTTCCTCTAAAGGAAGAAAAAAAAAAAG
>VZTJ01000945.1:101834-123840 GCA_013397795.1 Orthonyx spaldingii | reverse complement strand
CCTCATCTGCATAGCCCCGCCCCGCGGCGGGGGCGGGGCGGGCAGTCGGCGGCGGCCATGGCTCCGAGCGCGCAGGCCGGGCCGGGCCGCGGGCAGGCCCCGGCCGCGGGGATCCGCCACGGCATCCGCGCCGTGCTGCTGGGCCCGCCCGGCGCCGGCAAGGGCACGCAGGTGAGGGGGATGCGGCAGGCTGCCGCCGGCGGGACGGGGCCGCCCGGCCTTCCCCGTGGAGGGACGCGGGTGCCCGGCCTGCCGTTGCCCGCCGGGGGATCGGGGTGCGCTCGTGTGGGCCCGGGCCTCCCTTCCTCCGCGGGCTCGGTTGTATCCCGCCTCCAGGGACCCGCTTTGTCCCGGATCCCTTTGTCCCGGAGCCGGTGTGCCCCGGCCCTGCTCGCCGAGCACCGAGCTCCAAACCGGGCCCTGCCACGTGCGGGCCGCTCAGCGGCTGGTGAGAGGGGAACAAGGCCCTGCCAGGGCTGTGATCCTCGGTTTCCGAGGTCCGGTCTCACCTCTGTCCTCTCCCGCAGGCCCCGAAGCTGGCCGAGACCTACTGCGTGTGCCACCTGGCCACCGGCGACATGCTGCGGGCCATGGTGGCCTCGGGCTCCGAGCTGGGCAAGCGGATCAAGGAGACGATGGATTCGGGGAAGCTGGTGGGTCACGGGGAATGGGCTGGGAGGGGAGATGGGCTGGCAGCACCTGGGATGAGAGCAGACAAAATCCGCCTCCTGATTAGAATTTTCCGTGACAACACTAATTAGTGCAGGAAGGCAGATTGCAGGGTGAAGGGAGATTGCAGGGTGAAGGTAGAGATGGGCTGGGGGCTTTTCTTCTATCACCCTGCAGCAGAAGCATCCTATAAAAACATCCTGCCTCTTCAAAATTACTGTTTGCTTACCAGCAGCCTGTGGCCCCGGGTTGTTTTTATCTTTTAGGAGGTGCAGTCTGGTTGGCAATTTTCTGGCTCCTGAACACTGAGGTCAAGGTGTATCCTTGGAGCTGCAGGAATTTCCAGCCGTGCTTTGCGGCTCCTGCTTCTCTTCACGTGATACCTGAACTCCAGGTATCATTTCAGAGGGTTCATCTGCATCCCAGGTCTTGCATAAGCTCGATTCACCTGTAACTACAAGGTGAAAATAAACTTAAAGGTGTTGCTGTGGTAGTTACAGCACCTGTTGTGTGAGAGAGACACTTTGGATCCTCAAGAGACACGAGTTAGAATCTCTGACATTCATTTTCCGAGGGTCTAATTATCTCATTCAAACGACTGAAATACCTCAGGGAGACTTGAGGGACCGCAAATTGCAGTGACTTTCCCCAAAGTGGGGCAGATCTCGGGCACCGCCGCGGCTGCCACGGGCTCCTAACACCCCAGGGGAGAATCTGCAGGCCCCAGATGGGGAGAGCAGCCTTATCTCACTTCTGCTCCGAGCTCATTGCAACACCGAGCCTGCAATAGCCAGCTGGTTATGAAAGATAGGGACGTTATCTGGCCAGGCTGGTGGTATCTGCCACGTGTGTGTGTGTGTGGCAGCCAGCTCCAGGCTGCTCCTAGGGCACATCCCGCAGCTCTGTGATAACTCAGCTGGGAGCAGGGCAGCGTTTTGGGATGGGGTTTATGCTCAGGATCCTTTTTCTCCGAAGGGTGTAATCAGGAAGGCACAGGAGTGACTTGTTGCTTACCCCCTTGCCTGTGGGGCTGTTTGTGTGTTGACACAGCCTTGTCACCAACCCTGCTGGCTGCCAGTTGTGGGTGCTGGGGAAAACAGAGCTGCTCCCAAACAAACAGCTATTGTTGGGGCTGCAGCATCTGTGAGTGCTGTGGTGTGGAAAAGGCACTAATCCCAGTGGTATGCCCAGATTGTCAGATGGGAAAAAACTATCCAGTGAAGCCAGAGCTCATCAGCAACTACTGGGCCTTTACCTTCACATGAGGTTTATGGGAGTCAATGAGCAACTCGCCTGCTCTGCCCTTCCTGCCTGGGCCTGCCTGCCGAGGGGGATGTGTGGGTGAAGGTACAAAGTAACAGGAAATCAAGGTTATGTTGATATTTTCTATTGTGAGTTGGTTTTTTTAAAAAAATAATGATCTGAGGAGTTTGAGCTGACAGTGTTCCTTGCAGTACAGCAACCTTTGTAACAGTGAGGTTACAGTGCTGGTCCAAGTCCCTGCAGAGGCTGGAATGTCCCTGGAGTGAAATGTGGCATTGCCCATGCCCTGGTGTTGCCTTCCCTGATGTGGGCAGGTCTGAACAGGCAGCCTGAGCGTTGACATGAATCACGGAATCACAGAATGTCCTGAGCTGGAAGGGACACACAAGAATTATCGAGCCCAGCCCTTGGCCCTGCACAGAACAACCCCAAAAATGCCACCCTGTGCACGAGGGCAGCGGTTGTGTGTAAATTGGGGGTGTCCCTCGTGACCACATGCCCATCTCCCCTCCGCAGGTGAGCGATGAGATGGTGGTGGAGCTGATTGAGAACAACCTGGACTCCCCTCCCTGCAAGAACGGCTTCCTCCTGGACGGCTTCCCCCGCACGGTCAAACAGGCAGAAATGGTACGTGAGCCCTGCTCGGGGGCTGCTCTGCCACCTCCTCCCCTCAAAACCAGCGCTCCCTGCTCCCTCAGCCCCTCTGAGATGGGTTTTGCTGTTGCAGCTGGATGAGCTGCTGGAGAAGAGGAGAGAGAAGCTCGACTCCGTCATTGAGTTCAGCATCCCCGACTCCTTGCTGATCCGGAGGATCACTGGGCGGTAAATCCTTTCCTCCCAGTCCTTGGTGCACAGGTTGGGGTTTCCCAGTCTATGGAAAAGCCTCCTAATTTCAGATCCCAGGTCGTCCTCATGGGTGCTTAGGGCTGGCAGTGGTGCTGGTCTCTGTTTCTGCCCTGATCCCTCTCCTGTTCTCTCATGCCTGGGCCAGCCTTGAGCAGAGCCCCGTCCTTGCCCTATAAATTAGGGATTTCTATAGAAATCAGCATCTTGGATGGCCCAGCTCACCCTGTAAGTTCCTCCTTCTCCAGAGCTATTATTGCTCCCTTACACAGGACACTGAGTACATTTGGGCACCAGTAAACTTCCTCCAGGATCAGGAGTGTTTTCTCTTGCACTGTTGTCCAGACTCCTTTCCCAGCAGAGCAGGAAGCAAAAATCCCCTTCTCCACCTCCCAGCGCAGCTGCCTTTCCAAACTGAAGAGGCTCTTGGTACAGAAATAACTGGAGAGAGTTTTCTTACAAGTGAAAGGCTAATGGTGTTGCTGTGGCAGATGTTTCTGTGCTGATGAGTGGCAGGTCCAGGAGACCTTGTCCTGACCGGGCTGCTTTGCTGACACTTCTTTTCTGTCTCAGGCTGATCCACCCAGCGAGTGGCCGCTCGTACCACGAGGAGTTCAGACCCCCGAAAGAGCACATGAAGGACGATGTATGTGAGCTCCCAAGGCCGCAGCCTGCCTTGCTCTGGGTTTAGCTGATGCTTTGCAGCTTCTCCCTGGAAAAACTCATTTCTTTCCTTCTCTTGTCCCTTCTTGTCCTGGCTTTCTGGGGAGCGTGGGGAGCTGCTTGGGCAGCCTGAGCCGACGGCACTGCGGGGAGCGAGGCCTGGAGGGATGGATGAAGGGCAAGGCCGTTCTGCAGAGCTGGCCCAGGCTCTGCCAGCCTCAGAACTTGTTGGAGTCTGTCCACAGCTCACGTTGCGGTGGGTTGTGACTGGTTCCCATCCTGGGGAGCAGCTGTAGCTGGCGCCTGCTCTTGAGGCTCCTTTTAGCAAAGCAGAGTGGTTTGGGGTGGAAAAAGCCCACGATGCTGAGCCTTTCTCTCTTCAGTGACTGCTCTGGAACTTGTTCTGGCTGCCCCGGACCTGGGGTCTCCTCTGCAGCTCCGCCTTGGAGGAGGGGAGCAGGGAGAGAAGGGGGGAGCAGCGCAGGCTGCAGCTGGCTGGAGACTGTCCCCTTGCTTCTCCCAGGTCACTGGAGAGCCCCTGATCCGCCGCTCCGACGATAACGAGACGGCCCTGAAAACCCGGCTGAAGGCCTATCACACCCAGACCTCCCCCCTGGTGTCCTACTACAGCAAGAGAGGGATCCATACGGCCGTGGATGCCTCCCAGTCTCCCGACCTGGTGTTTGCCAGCATCCTGGCAGCCTTCACGAAAGCAACATGTAAAGACCTGGTTATGTTCATTTAGGGCTCCGTCTCAGGACGGGGCTCTCCTTTTTTTTTTTTCTCTCTCTTTCTCTGTCTCTGTCTCTCTGGGGCTGAGGAAGGTGAAGAGCTGAGCAGAGTAGAAGGGGAAAGGACGAGGTGATGCAGCCCAAGGCAGGGCTGTGCGAATTCTCTAATTAAACGAGCTGTTAACGGTCTCTATCTCGCTATATGTGAACGTCAGTCTGTGTGTGGATGTCGGGATTTTGGCCTCTAGAGGCCGCAGCGAGCCCAGGCTCCAGCTGCCCAAAATGGGCTCCGCGCTCCTTTGGGTAAAAAAGCCTTTGTTTCATGCTAGAAATGCACCTCCCTGGAAGGAACTGTACTTCCAGCTCCTCCTGGCTGCCCCACAGGGGCCTAAGAGAAGAGTGGGGATGTGGGGGAAGGATTTCACAGGAGATGTGAAGCTGCAGGAATGAAACTTGGGGTTTCTCTGTGTGTTGCTGCGGGAGCAGCCTGGGAGGGACAGCCTGGCTGCAGTTCGGGCTGGGTGACAACGTGTTCTTGTTTGTGTTTTGTTCCCTGTGGGGTGGCAGGTTACCTGGGAGTTTCCTGTTCTGATGGCACTTGGGGGGGCAGAAAGAGGGTGGGTGGTGTCAACCTTTATTTATTTGTGGGATTTATAGCAAATTAGTGAGATTCTTGCTCTTTTTAATGTGAAATCTGTGCTCAGAGTCTGACAGTTACTGTGTGGCAGGTTGGGATGTCCTGAGGATAAGAAAAAGACTTGGGTTTTATCTCTTCCCTCTTGCCTTGGTTTTGAACAAGGAGAGGAAGATGTGTTGAGCTTCTCCTGCTCCCAAAGTTTAAATATAATAAAGCCTTATTGCAAAACAAATGATTTCTCAAGGCTCGAGAGACAGCGTTATTAACCACTGGCTCCACGTGCCCTTGAGCTAACGACCTTGGTTGTGAGCTCATGGAAATGTTCCTGTTTCTTGAGCAAACCCAGCAGCTCGCTCAGGCTGTGTTTGAGGACACGCTGTGTGCTCAGTGCCTCGGCCTTCCCGGGGCATTGTGCTGCTGTGTGGTGACACCGCAGGGCTGGCACTGACCTTTGGCCGTGAGGGATTCCAGCCCTTCCTAGAGGACCCTGCTGTAATTATGGATTGGCCCAGATGAAACTTTGTCCTTTGGCATTCCCCGTGTGTTTACTGATTGTTATTGAGTATCCTCCTCTCCCTGGGGATGGCCCACACCATCCTGTGCACTGAGCTGCTGTGGGCTCTGTGGCCAGAGCAGATGTTTAATCCTCAGGAATCCCTTGCTCTTTTCCTTGATAATTTCTCTTTTGTCTGACAATCCCCTCTCTGTCCTCATACATCCTTTCCAGGGACAGATCCTCTTCCCTTCCAGCAAACTGGAAATAGCACCAGGAACTGAAAGCAGTTGACTTGTTGCTCTAGAAAGCACATGACTGAGGAGAAAGGCTTTGACAGTAAACAGGGCTGGTTCTGCCAGCAGCCTGTGGTCCTCTGGGACTCCCAAATGGCCCTTGCTCTGTCTCAGGCTTTTCTGTGGAAGGGCAACCTGGAGCTGGTGTGCTGGGAGGTTGGGATAGCATTTAGGATGGGACTGGTGTGCTCCAGGGAGGGGGAAAGTGTGGGTCAGAGCTGCCCTGGCATCTTGCTGACTGTAAAGAAGTTCTGTGTGGAAGCAGCTTTTATTTTCAGAGAGTCAAAGAGAGAGCTGCAGCCCCCCTACACTCTGGGAAGGGTTCCCATTCCCAGCCAGTTGGCATTCCTGGATTTGGTCGAGGTTTTACTCTACAGTAAGAGCAAGATGTTCCCCCACTCTCCATTCCTTTCCTCCCTTGTGCTCACTTCACATCCAGCTCACCAGCCTTTTTTTTTTTTTTTGCCATAAACCATGCTTAATTTTGTTTGTTTGTTTTTCCCTAAATATTTTTTTTTCTCTCTGTTCCCATTTATTCCAGCTGAGTGACTCCATCAAGCAGATGAGACACCACCAAACGCTGCACACTCTGCTACATCACCCATTGCAGCCCTTCCCTGGGTGCAGGGAGGGCAGCTGGGAGGGGGGGAATGATTGATGGGAGGGGGGGAAGGAGGTGGTAAACAAGGGGTTGGGGGGCTGATTCGGTTGGGTTTTGGTTGGATTTCTTATTTGGCAGAATCATTGTGAAGAGGAGACAGCCTCCTCCTTAGAAATCATGTTTGTGGAGGCAAAACAATTGTGGAGAGAGGGGAACATCTCTCAGTGATCAGCTGCAGGTCCTGGACTTGTTGGAGGGTAGGGCTAGGTGCTATTCCAGGCTTCTGCAGGACTTTCAGGGCTTGTCTCATGGGCTCTTGGTACTCTTGAGGCCACTGAAGGGTTTGCTGTGATTTTTTTCTAAAGTTGCTTCCTATCAGCGAGGACCAAAACGAACAAAAATCATGTCTGAAATGGAAAGGAAAAAAGAGATGCCAGCGGTCTTTTCGTGGAAGTTTTGTTTTTCTTGTTCTGCTGCATTCCTAAACCCTGGCATAGAGACTTCTCAAGGATTCTCTGCTGCTGAACAGAGGGGCCATGGCTCTAGTCCAAACCTGCCTTACTTGGGAATGGGGTGGCTTTTCTGTGATCATGACCAAGCTGGAATTCACACAATGCTGAAGAAATGCAAAAGAGACTTTCTTAATTGCCTGCAAAAATAACACTTAGTTGGGGGGGTTTTTTTGCATTTCTTTTTAGATCAAATGGTGCCTTGTCTAACCTCTGAATCAATAATAAAATAACCCCTTTACATTTGTATCTGGTGCTGTGTCCTCTTTGACCTGCAGACAGCGTGGAGGATGAGGAGGCAGATGACAGCATCAACTAACAATTCAGCTGGGTGGATCCTGGGGCCTGATCCTATCTCAAGGATGTTCTGTGCAGCTGGAAATGTGGCTTGTAATTCCTTTTATCTCTTCTCCTTGCTGCGTGTGTCCAATGCTTTAGATCACCATAGCAATGGTGCTTTTTGCTGGTTCTCTCTTCTGTTTCTTCATGTGTGAGGCTGAAAGCACCGAGCCCCTGTGTATCCTCTCTGTCCAGGGCTCCTTGCAGTATTTTAACTGATGTAATCCCTTTTTTCCCTCCTCCCTTTGCATCTCCAGTGTGTGTGGAGGAGCTGCTGTTATTTCCTTCTCTCCTCCTGCAGCAACTGGAAGCCACATTATTGTGCCTTCTGTTTCTGCTCGTTTGCTTTCTGCCTTTCATACCTTGCTGCATCCCTCCCTCTCTCTAAATTCACAGGGAAAAATCTGTCCTACTGCAGGGAACTAGAGCATTTCCTGGCCTCCCCTTCTCCTGCCTCCACAGGGACCCTGACCCTCGGAGCTACCCCAGAGGAGGCTGTTCCTGGTGGGCTGAGGGAGGGTTGTTGTCTATCCATGGCTCTTGCAGCCCTGCTGGTGTTCAGGCACCGTGGCCCAGCCCCAGAAAGGGTTGGGCTGCATGTACCCATTTCCTCAGAAATTACTGGTTTTCCAGCATAATTGGCCTCTCCTGCTCCTCCGCCATTCCGTCTCTGTGCTCAGGTGCTGTCATTACCCCTCTGTGCCTCCCATTACCTCTTTTGAAGGCAGCCTTGTGCCTCTCTGGCGTTTGTGGTGTTCTGCCCTTGTTTCTTTTGATGGTGAATGTTAAAACTCTGCTCTTCCTCCTTGTCTGGGATTGTGTCCTCTGCTCCTTGCCTGCTGTTGTTTTAAAAACCTGTTCTGCCTGCTCCTCCTGGCTTTCTGGTCTGTGGGATGGAGGAGTCTTGACTCCTCTGAGCTGGGCTGCCTCTGTTTGATCCTTACCTGAGTGTGGAGCGTGGAATGGATTGTTGGGGAGCTGTGGGGAGGCTGCTGGGGAGAGGCTGTGAGCTCAGGCCTGGATGCTCTGGAGCTGGATCTGTGCTGTGACCTGTCTTTCTCAGGCTGACCTTGAATGTTTTCCACAGCACACGATGCTCTGCAGGTGCTGTAAATTCCTTCTGCTCAACCATTTCGTTCCAGCAAGCTGCTTATCAGGCACTCTTTTGAAAACTATGTTCATATTTCATACACACAATTATTCAGCAACTATAAAAGGGGAAAATTCCTATTTATAGCACAAGGACCAGCATCAAATAGGACACTGAATTCTCACTGATAGAGGAAGTGACCTGTTCTCTAATGCAGAAATATTTCTGCTGAAAAGAAACAGCATCTTGAATGGGGGGAGGGATGAAAGCCCTGGGCCATCTCTTTCCATTAAAAATGTGCTGCAGTCCTAAAAATGTATCTGCCCTTCTCCCTTCCCAGAGAAACCATCGGCGACAGGGATTGCAGGAAAACCTTTCACTGTGGATTTGTGGTCAGTGCTAATGAGCCCACCGACTCCTGATGGTCTGGTTTGGAGCTGGTCTTAAGTTTCTGATCAATAACCTGATCTCTGACCTTGCTCTGGAGACGAGAAGAAGCCACTGCAGAGATGTCTGTGGGGAGTTGGTGCCATCGCGGTGCTCGTGTGTTCGGCCCTGAATGAGCGAGCACGTGGGGCTGAGGAACAAAGAAGTGCCTGGGAGCAAGGAATGGAGGGAGCGGGAAGGTGGGAAGAGCTCAGGGGACACGGGTGGAACTGCTGAGTGTAAGAGGAGAGCCCGTTTGCTCCGAGCCTGCTTCCTCTGGCTGCCTCGGCTCTCCCTCCCCTCCCAGGTATGTTGAGCCCCAAGGCCATCACTGGCTGTCCCCTGCTGTCGCCCTGTCCTTCCCGCGGTCTCTTTAGGAAGAGCTGCAGTGGGTGATACCAAGCGAGGCCCCGGGAGGTGGAGGACCGGAGGATGGGATTCCCCTGCTGTCGCTGTGGCAACGCTGGGCAGGGAAGCAGCAGCAGCGGGATGCGCTGGGCGGCTGCGTGGCGTGGAGGGTGCGCTGGGGAGGCTGCGGGGGCCGGGCTGCGCTGACATCACGCGGGGAGGTGGCGCAGAGGGAAGGGGAGTGGGAAAGGGAGAGCGGGGAGACTGCGGAGGGGCCGGCGCTGCACCGCGAGTGGGCTCCGGGGACAGGTAAGGGATGCCCGGGGGCAGCGGGGCAGGGGGGGCTCCGCGAGCTGCTGTGGGATCAGCGCCTGCCGCGGCACCTCTGGGGGTGATGTGCGGCTGGGGGTGGCTCCTGGGCAGCGGGAACATGACACAATGCCTGAACAACCCGGCACAGCAGGGCTTGGCTGTGGGACAGTGAGACCGGGTCAGAGCCCGGCTGGCTGGAGCAGAAACGGGTGCAGAAACTGGTGCAGATGCTTTCCCCCAGGAGAGCAGCGTGTGTGTCACTGGGCTGTACTGGGATGAGCCAGGAGTACCTGCACTTCCAGAACAGGATAAAGGGACTGGGGAGCAGCCCTGGTCCCTGGCTGGAGAAGGGGAGCAGAGTTCTCCCTAGGGATTAGAGCACGGATCATCGATGAAATGAGTCAGAAGTTTGAGATCCCATCCCCTGAGCTGCATCTCTCTCAGAGGAGGCTGTGAGCAGAGCTGGTGCACTGGGACCGAGCCCAGCAGCGCGTTTGTGGTGGGAATCCTAAACTGCACAGCCCCAGCAGCCTCAGCACTCACCCTGCCTGTGCAGCACCAACAGTTCTGGGGAGGGCAGCCAGGTGCATGGTTACTGCCAGGAGCTCTCTGGATGTGGATCCTGGGGATCTGCAGACCTGGAAGGCAAAATAACAAAGTCCTTGAAGCCTCTCTGGGAGTCGTGTTGCCTTTTAGCACAAGGGTTGCATAACGGGATCTGTTTGGTTAGCAGAGGGAGCAAGGGTGGCGGTCACCTCTGTGCCCTGCAGTACCTGTGTGCTGTGGGAATTCCTGCTGGGAATTTCATCTTTCTTCTTAATCCAAGAGTTGGGCTCATTCCTTGGTGTTTCTGGGTTCCCAGCTCCATCCCACAGCAGCGGGGTGTAGGGATTCTCCACCTACACTCAGGCTATGCAGCGTTAGCAAACTAGAAAATGAGTTTGTGAGCACCCCACTCATCTGTGCTGACCTGATTCTGGCCTGGCAGGGTTCTCAGTGTGTGTCTGACCGTGGAAAGCACATCTGGGGTCAAAAGCCCAGTGCTGGTAACCCCCGTGGGTGTCAGAAACCAGTACGGGGGTGGAGATGGAAGAGGCACAAAGTAGAAACCTTGCTTGAAATGCAGGGAGAGGCCAATGGTCCTGTCACCATTTTGTTGAAACAACACATTTCCCGAGTCATTTAAAGGGCTAGGGGCTATGACCCAGTGGGGCCGTGGAGAAATGCAGCCAGGAATGCTTGAGAGTATAATTGCAACAAGAAGCATAAATGTGCTTCAATTAGGGAAGCAATTGCTGTGTGATGCACGATCCCTCCCCACGAAGGCACCGATGCTGGGTCCACTGGGACCATTTGGGAGTGGCCCAGGTGGCCACGCTGCAATTTATGGGATGGAAACTGCCAAAAGCAACAGCTTGTGCTGCTCTGTGGGGCTTCTCTGGGAGCAAGGGCTGGGAGCCCCACGCTCGGAGGGTGACAGGCAGCGCTGTCACCCAGGTGGCTGTGGGGCCAGCTGCATTCCAAGCCTCAGGCATGGGCAGGCAGGGAGGGGAGAGCCCGTCAGCTGCTCCGTGCCAGCCCTCAGCTCTGCCCAGGGCAGCTGTGCTGGGACAGAGCCAGCTCGGGATGGGCCCCGGCGCTCCAAGTGGGACCTGGCTGGGCACAGCCTGAGCCGGGCTCCCAGGGCCAGTTTGGGAAGGGTTCAGGGAGGAGTTAATGCTGCTGTTCTGCAGTTTCATCCCTGAGGTTGTGGTTCTGCATGACCAGCAGCGGGACTGCTTCAAAGTCATGTTCCAACTTGAGTTTTTTCAAGGTTAATCAAAACTCAATGCGGGAATGGCACCAGGACCTCTCACAAACAGAAAGGCCAAGCCACCCCCTCCTCGTCCTTGACCTTCTCCGTGGCTCAGCTGGCTCTCCTTGCTTTCCCCCATACTTGCCTACACTGCAAAAGGGATGATCATGTGAATATTACAAAGCCTGGCATCTGCACATCAGCTGCAGCAGCTGAGGCTCTGACATGCTCCTGGTGCCTTCGTGTGACCCTGTCCCCAAGCCATGCTCTGTTACCTGTGTGCTCAGCCCCACCACAGGCTGTCAGTGCCAGGCACACAGTATCACAGAAATACAGTCCTGGGAAATGTGCTGTGAGTTTGTGAGCCTCTGCAGAGACCCGGAGCATCGGGAGGAGCTGCCTTTGTGCCAGTGTCCAGAGAAGGCCCTGGGAGCTGAGCCAGGTCCTGTGAGACATTTTAATCCTTCCTATTCCACAGTCTATCTTGGCCATGACTCCACTGCAGTGAACATTTCCCCGATCCTTTGTCAGAGGCACTCACAGGCCCTCACCTTGTGTTTGTTTTCACTCCTTATCTGGTACCACTGGGAGCAAGCAGGGCACCAGTGCAGCAAGGAGAGTGGGAATACACATTCCCACTATTGCCCAGCCACCCTGGAGTCCCCTCGATCCTCTCCCTAAAGCCAGGCTGAAATTTCTTTCTGCTGAGGCAGCTATTTGTTAAATAGTTGAGGTTACTTGAGTAATCAATAGTTCTCTGGTTCCCAACAGAAACATTATCCCTTTGGCCAAATCAGCTTTTCTATCTTTGCTATAAACCTGCTCCTGACTCTCAGCTCTCCAAGGATCGAGGCACAGTCCTGATTTACCTTCACAGAACCCCACTCCTTCTCTTTCCTCCTGCCAGCACCACTTTTTCTCTCTGAGGTGAAGCAAGAAGGGCTGGAAGCACACGGAGAAATCGCTGGAGTCATTGGATTCTTCAGTCTCAGCCCTTCTCTTGGCTCTGCCCCAACAGCTCCTTCTCTGTGCTTGCTTCTCTGAGGAGGGAGGTGAGGAGAGTCAATGGGATCCTCGTGGCCAAGGGCATTGCTGACATAACTCCCAGTCCATGGACTCCGAGACAACTTGGCTCAGCTGCTGCCAGCTGAAGGAAAATTGTTCCCATCCCACAGCAGGAGCTGTGTCCCAGAGAAGCAGGGCTGGAAGACAAGGCGCCCATAGCAAGGTTCCATGGCTGCACATAAATTTTCCTTGCAAACAGGCAAAGGCACCGACTCCCTGGAGCTGCATTTCTGGTTCCACCCCAGCAGCCAAAGGCTGGGCTGTGGCTCTGGGTTCCAATTTCCTGTGACTGAAAGAGGCCACGAGGTTTGTTCTGCTGCTGGGGCAGTGGAAACAGCCTTGCTGTGCATTGTGAGCATCTCTGCCTATCTCTGTTCTTTCCAAACCAGAAAAGGTCACAGAGACCCAAGAGAAACCCACTTCCCTCCTTCACTGAACTCCTTCTGCCTCGCACATGCTTTTGTTGCCATCCCTTGCTTGCCAAAGGCAGGAACAAACACTGGGGTTTGGCAGGGCTCAATGCCTTGGCGTGTCGGATGGGAAAGAGGCATTCTTGGTCCTCAGCCCAGGGACAGGGCTCCGCTCCACGTCCACTGCCAGATTTTCCAGCTGCAGTTTCGCTGCTCATCCCATGCTGAGGGCAGCGTTCTGGGGATAGGGAGCACCCCTGGGTGCCGGGCTGTGAATCCTGCGGGAGATCCATGGAAAGGGGGAGGGAATAGCTGGAGCAGGACCCAGAGCTACGTGAACCCCTGCATGCTGCTGCCACTGAGCTTCACATGCAGGGGGAAGCACAGGAGCTGGCACTGCCCAGAGAGGCTTTTCCCAAAGAATGCCCGATTCCAAGGGAGCAGGGAAAGGCAGAAGGAGGCCATGTAAAGCCAGGCTGTCTCTGCTTTGCTTAAACAGGGCTGTTTTTGCTGACAGCTCCTCCTGAGAGAGTGCAGGGAGGGATCCTGTAACTCAGGGGCAGCTGGGAGGCTCTTGGCAGCTCCCGCTGTTTCAGTGTCAGGCACTGGACTTTTCCTGGTGCTCAGGGGAAAAGGGGTGGCAGCCTGGATCAGAGATGGCAGGGCTGGGCAGATGAGAGGCTGCTGCCTCCCTGTTAGAAGGATGCTCTGGAGCAACAGCAGGGCCTGATTTCAGAGAAGCATTTGAGGTCTCAGTGCACACTGATCGCCCCAGAAACCTCCTACTCAATTTTCTGCTGTGCACAGCCCAGCCTGAGGCAGCACAGGGGCCAGTTTGCTCAAACACTGGTTAACACAACCCACAGATGGCAAAACCCAGAGAGGGAAGAGTGTTTCTCATGGTGGTGAAGGGCTGAGGGAGAGGAGGGAGGGAGAAGAAGAATTTCCTGGCTGTGGTAAAGGTGGGTTGTGCTTGAAGTTAGAGAGAATGGGCTTGTGGTCATGGCCTCAGGCTGGGGGGAGGAAGGCGTGGGTCAGCAGCAAAACCCAGCAGGACAAACCCCATTTGCCTTTGAAGGACAAACTACAGCTGCTCTCTCCCTTTGCCCACCTTGTTCTGCTGCACAGAACAGAGCACAGGGGGAGCAGCCCTGGACTGAGCTGGGGGCAGGGTCGGGCTGGGGAGAGATCTCAGCTGAGACAAGGGAACCCTGAGCAAGCACATGCTCAGAGGGAGAGGCTCATGCATTCCCCACCTGGTTAGTGCTGGCTCAGCCCTCTGGAAAATGACACAAGCTTTCCTTGCTGCAGGGCCAGAGGGCTGTGCTGGGAGCTCTCTCTGCTCTCCCGGCCCGGCTGCAGGCAAGAGGTGCTGCTGGCAGGCTCCAGCATCGCTCTTCTTTCCCCTTTCCACAGCTGGTGCTGGTTATGAAAATGGGAATGTTCCCCAGCCAGTTCTCGGCAGGAACTGCCCTTTCCAGGGCTGACCGCATCGGCTCTTTCTTCCTCTTCCCACCTCCTGACAGCAGTCACAGCTTTGGGTACGTTCTGGTCTTGGCAAAGCCCTGCTCTTCCCTGCTCCTCTTCCTCACATGACACACAGGAGAGGCTGTGGCCTGTGGAAAGGAAATGTTTGTTCCTGGACTGAGATCAATACAATTCTTGAGCCAGTTCTCTTCCCAAAGCACAACGGGACAAAGAAGAAAAGTTGGGATCAGTCCTGGCATGGGGATTTACACCCCAAAGTGTCAGTCTGTTCCCAGTACAGAGATCCTGACACCAGCTCTCCTCTTCCCAGCACAGGATGGGGAGCACAGCTTGCAGGAACATCAGGGCACGTTGTGGAAAGTCATTATTTCTTGTCACATCTGATGGAGAGTGTCCACAGCACAAAGGAACACTGGGCAAAGCTTAGGGAAGGCAGGAAGGAGGAGGCAGCAGGGCTTGTTGCTGCTGGAAGCTGAGAGTCCAGAGCTCAGCAGAGGAGTCAAACACCTCTGCAGGCAGCGAGACTGTGCAGGAGTTACCACAGATTTCAGCTGCAGCGGGGTAGGAAACACCAGGGTTCAGAGGTTAAGCCAGTTCTAAGAGAAAAAAGCAGGACTGGCAGGCAAGGGGAATGACTCCAGGCCAGCTTTCTGGCAGTACTGGACACTCAGAGGACACTGGTGGCACAGAAGGGGGTGGATTTGAGCCACATCCTAGCCACGAGCTTGAGAGTTCCTTGGAAAACCCAAATAATGCAACTGAGCTAACTCAGAAAGACGTGGTCTGGCTAAGGCCAAGGTCAGTCTGAATAATTCCTTCCACTCTCTCTTCCGCTTTTGTGCAGTGAGGCAGGAAGCTGAAAATTCCCTTGGCTGCTTTTGGGAGTCCAGAGGTCAGACAGCAGTGATCATCCTGGTTCTGAGGAACAGATGAGTGTGCTAGCACCCAGCCCTGCACTCAGCTCCCTCTCTCACTCCTTAGCACACAGCCACAGAATTTCCTGGCTTTTTGTTTCAGAACTCAGGGAAAGTTCCTGCCACCAGTGCTGAGTTAAATTAAAAGCTGGTAAATTCAAGAGGCTTCTTGCAACAAGGCACTAACCTTTGGAATTGCCTCAAGAGCTGGTTAAGTCAAATAATGATAACTGGCTTGGAAAATCCTGATGGTTTTATGACCTTTCACAATGTCTGTACTTCTGTACCCAGATAAGGGTCACCACACTGCTCCAAGACATGACCAGAGGGATAAAGGATTCTCTGCCTGTCTTCTCCTGTCCTGGTGCAATTGGCATTGCTCAATTCTGTAAAGCACAGGAATTACCCCAGGCCAGAGCAGCGTGGCTGGAGTGCTGAGCTCACCACATGGCCTGTTCCCATAAACCCCTCTTTGGGATGAGAATTCAGGTCTCTCCTGACAAGTAAAGGAATGGGGATGTGGCCATTGTTGAAGGGGTTTCAGAAGACCCTGCTGAGGGGAGTCGTGCTCTTGTCCTTGGAAGTTCTGCTGAGACCTTTCCCTTCCCAGGTTTTTTGTGGGATTGAAGCCCAAACCTCCTTGGAGGCCAAGCAGCCATGGGGACAGGCTTCAGCCACCACCTGCCCATGGCAGCAGGTCCCAGTGGTGCTCAGTTCACTGGAGCTTTCTCCCACTGGCAGGGCACTGTGAGCAGTGGATTATGCCCTGGCAACAGGAACACTGCGAGCCCCGAAACTGCAGCGCCTGCTCCACTACACAGCAAAATAGGTCGTGCATCAGCAAATGAAAAAGGACAGATGGTGTCTGCTAATACAGCTTAGTTTATGGCCTGCAGGATTAACTCACTAGTTGTCATGTCTGCAGAAAATAGGAAATGGGTGGGTTGGCTGGAGGAAACGGGTGGTGTGCCCAGCCCTACCTGTGGTGTGGGATGCACCAGCTGGAGAGGATGTCAGAGATCCTGTGAGGTTTTCAGACGCTGCTGAAGGGCTGCCAGTGTCTTTTGGGGGGTCTGGGCACTGGAGTAGTGCCTTGTACCAAGCCTTTCTGTCCACCTCGGATTCCCACACTCCCACTGCTGCAGGGATTGATGCTGAGCCGAGCAGGGATCTCCAGCAGAGACAGGGACACCCTCTGTGGTCTCTGCTCCAGTCCACAGCTTCGTGTCCTTTGCCAGCTGCAGGGGAGCCTCCAGTTCAGCCTTTTGAACTCCAAGCACCCACGTGTCTGCAGGAGTAAGGCAGAAAGCTGAGGCAGAAGCCTCAGGTCTTTTCAATGCCTTCTCTGTGACACACTGTTCTCCTTTCCTGGAAACCAGGCCAGTGCCTCACTCTGTTCTCCTTGCAGAAATCAAACCCTGTGCCAGAGCTCTGCCTGGTGCATCTGCTCTCTGAAGGGCAGAACAAACTCTTCCTCCGCTCTCCATGACTGCTCCTCCTGAAGATTTCACCTTGATCTTGCTGCCTCTGCTGTGGCCAGGTTTGCTCGTGTCCCACAAGATGCTGAGCATCCCAAAAACCAGCTGGCATCAGGGAGGCAATCCAGAGCCACGGTTCCTGCCATGCCATGCCATGCCATGCCATCTCTGTGCCTCTTGGCCTTCTGCTGTCACAGGTGTTTGTCACCACCACTTTCAAACCACAGCCAGCCATCACAGGCACTGGGGTTTTCTCCAGTGACTAATTTGCCTGTGTTCATGCCAACACCAAACATTTAATTGTCTGCTGAATGACTCAGGTGAGGAGGAAGTCTGGCTCCTTCCTCCTGCCTTAGGGATCTGGCCAGCCCTATCCTGATGGCAGCACCATACAGTGCTAAACCTTCTCAGTTATAAATCCCCCATCATTAAGGGTAGCAGGTCACTGGTAAGAGTGACTTGAGAGCGGGGATCATTGTCACTTCTATCCCCAAAGCTGTTCAGTGAGCGTGGAGGTGAATAAAGAACACGGAACAGCCTGTGCTTTTGTTACAAAAGGAAATGCTGCTTTTGTAGAGGGGGAAAGCATGTCAGATTACTATTCTAAGTACTTGCTTAATGATCCCTACCTTTGCGTCATTGCTGAAGTAGATCCGAGTCCCTTTTTGGGGTCTCTCCTCAATGCACGTGTGTCACCAACGGGGCCAAGCCCGTGGCCCTCCCGGCTGCTGGAGCCCTGCAGGAGACAGGATGGGGGAGCTACGTGGGCACCAGAGCCTCCACATTCTTCCCCCCTCGAAATCTCCCCACCTCCCACCTCTTTTATCAGCTGCTGACAAGCCTTGCCATGTGTGTAGGCGGCTCCCAAGCTTACAAGACGATTCCCCGCTCCCCCCCAGCTCCCATCCATGAGAGGAGCGCTCAGGATTTCGGGGAGGGGGAGCGCAGCGTTCCCCCGGCTGCCGGCCTGTTCTGCAAGGCCTGTTCTGATGCTTTCAGAGAGCTCCATGTGGTAACTCTCTCCCAGGATTTCACATGACAGCCTCTTCCCCGGAAAGTCGCAGCAGGGAGTGGAAGATTGCTGTGCGTGTGGGTGTTAGGAGGGAGCAGAGTGGGATGGGGAGATGGAGGGGAGAGGAGGTGTAACCACAGACTAAACCAGAACAAATCCTCTCGGAAGAGCCTTGCATTTCTGATCCCAAGGCTCCCATCTCCTGCCTCTTCCTCTTCATTTAAAAGAACATCAATCCTTGTTAAGTCCAGCAGAGAAAAGAGGAGTCAAGCAGAATCATCTCTTTCCTTCCTTGAACACATCTCAGGGGACCAGGAGAGGCAAATAGAACACGGGCTAACTGGATAGAGGCAGAGAGTGTGTGCAGAGTGTGCACTGGGGAGAGCCCTCCCCAGCCACTGGTGTCTTCCCTGGAGAGACATGAGCGGCCGTTAATGACATCTCCATCTGACAAACGATCACAGTGCATGTCATTACGACCCAGAGCTTCCCCGGGGCCCTGGCAGAAAATGACCCCAATGAGCTTCAGTTTTTGCCATCACAGCTGCTCCCCGTGAATGCTCGGCGTCCCTCACCGCAGAGCTCCAGGCTCTCGGGGTTAAGCCTCGCTGAACGCCTCGGGCAGGCCAAGACTGACATCCCTGCTCTGGAGCTGGGACCCCGAAAAGAGGAGTAGGGAAGCCCACGTGCTCCTGGCACGACTCTTCAGGGCAGGGAGCTGGGGTGAGACCTTGCACTGCACCTCTGAGAGGTTTAACACGACCTCTGTGCTACTTGGATCTGTCTGTCCCTCTTGTCTTCCTCCTGTGAGTGCAGCACATCTCAGGTGGGTCCTCAGCAGAGAGACCCCTGAAACTTCCATCTGCATTCTGGCATCCTGATGCACCTGGATCCCTTTAACAGCCCTGGCTGTCCCACCTTAATAGGGCCAAAGGTCTCGGCCTGCCCAGCAAAACCAGAGCTGAGTCATTCCTGAGTGTCCCTGTGCAAAGACAAGGAAGAATTCCCGGTGTAAAGCTGCTCCCCTCCTTCCCCCACTTCATCGTGTCTGTGGCTATCAGCAAGCAGCAACCCGAGCTGGATTTTCTCTAAAATCCATTTGCCCTGCAATGCAGCCTGTCCCCCTGGAATAACCTCCCATCCCTGCCTGGGAAAAATGGGAGAAACCCTGAGGAGCCCCACGGACTTCGAGAAAAACCAGCCAGTGCTGGGGAGGGGTTCAGACCCCAGTGCCTGAATGACCCAGAGGTTTAAGGCAGATTGAATCTTTGTGTGTCCTGAAACAGCTGTTTCTACATCCCCTGTGTCCTGCAGGCCAGGGAGGAGAGCAGCAGGCAGGTATTTACCATACCTGTGATATCTGGGTAGCCAGGAAGGGGGGGAAGGTGGGCAAAAGGGATGTGGTAGGAGCTGGAATTTCAGTTTTATCGGCTGCAAACCCAAGCCGACGTGCCTCCTGCCAGTGTCCCACCGCAGCGATATTCCCGGCCAGGCACACCCCAGTTCCTCCATGCACTCTGGGTTTCACAATCCCTTCCCAGCAGCCCAGCCTCTGCTTTCACTCTCTGAATTACCAAGGGGAATTTTCATTACATCACCAGAGGTTCTTCCTCCTCGACAGCGACAGAGCTGTCACTCTGCTTTGCAGGGGATTTTTGGGGTGTGGGTGACGTGGGTATTTCTCTGGAAAGAGAAACAGCTCCCAAAGGCAGGTCCTGCCCAGCTCAGCCTCCCCCAGTGGCTCCATCCAGGCTGGGAAAGGCACTGGGCAGTGTGGGATGGCTGCAACCGGTGTCTGGACAAAGCCTTCTCCCTGGAAGCCTTCCTGGGGGATCCGGTGCTCTCAGTCAGCTTTAAAAGTCGCCTGTGCCAAATCCAGCGGGGTTGGAAGTCAGCAATCTTCCAGCTTTCTGCCAGCGTAAGCAAAAGCAAATTTGCCTATTGGAGCTGGGATTTGCAGAATGATTCGCTGCAGCGTTTGAATCCCCCCCACGCCCCTGCCTTCTGTATCTTTTTTGTTTGTTTGTTTTGGGTTTATCTTTTCAAATATCCCCCAGTTTAACGGTCAGGCTGGCGGCAGCTTCCCTGCAGCTCCGGGGAGGGGCTGATCTGATCTCACTCCCAATCCGGTGACCTTCCAATCAGCCTCTTTCCTTTCCTCCCTCGCAGTTTGCTTTCCCTGCCCTCTCCTTCCAGTTCCTGGCAGTTTGTTTTGGGGTTTCTTTTTGAATCAAAACAAACTACCGGGTTCAAACTGCTAGTCAGGAACACGCTGAGCAGGAGCCTTTGCTCCTGGCAAGGGCTGTGGAAACTCGCCACGGAGAAACACCTCGGCCATGGAGAACTTGTTTTTAAGTAGCTGGGGTATCTGGACCACAGCGGGGTCCGGACAGTTGGAAATCTGTGTCTCAGAGCTCCAGAAAAGCACTGAATTCCCTCAAATACATAATCACTGAGGCAAGAGCTCTGCACAGCTTGGGAGCAGGGAAGATGGCTCTGAAGTCACTCGGATTTACCCTGGCCTCCGCCAGGCCTGCTGGTATCGTGATTCCTCATATAAGGCAATGAAGAGTCATTTCTGCCCCATCAGCGCGTCGCAAACCGATGCCTTTCCCAGGAACTCCAGATGGTTTTGCTATCTGTCTCTCTGTGTGTCTGCACTACTGGTAATTCAGGCCTGTCTCACATTAGCTTTTGAGCTGAAACTTTCCCACAATTAGTTACAGTCTGCGCTCCTGCGCTGCAGAGGACGTAGGGCTGAGCTGGCAGAGCGCTGTCTGGGAGATCCGTCCCACACACGAGTCCTGTTCAGGTTTCTCCATTTCAGTCAAGAGTGTGATTTTTCTAGTGAAATCATCAAAGCGAGACAGTCTCTGCTACAGATGGGCAGCGACAGCCATTTAAAGATGCCTCATACCTGGCTTGTCTCAGACAGGAGTAGTTAATTTCAGTATAATCTCGTTTGACACCATTATAACATCTCTCCCTTCTTCATCTGACCCTCCTTTCCCAAGGAAAAGGGTCCTTTTCCTCTGGGAGCTGCACGCCACAAGTGTCAGGGAAATGTTAAGAATCTTCATGCCTGCTCAGGGACAACGTGCTCCAAAGACACCCTTGGAAGCATCCCTGCTTCTCTTGGAGCAGAGCTGTTTGGCCCTTGCCAAATTAACTTGCTAATTAACAGGGTTTTTGATCCCAGGCAGGAATTTACCACTCTTGAGGCCAAACCTTGGTGTGGTCCAAAACTTCCAGCTGGTCTAAAGCCCTGTGTGCTGTGGCAGGAATGTGAAGAGCTGACAAATGTCAGGGGAATGCAATCTCCAGGGAACGACTTGGGTGTAGCAGGGATAAGCAGTAAGGGAGGGTGCATGGCAGGCACAGGATTAATGGAGAGGAGCACAGGGAAAAGCAGGATTGCTGCAGGGCGTTTAGGAGAGGAGGAAGCTTCATTTGTGCAGGTGATTTGCTCCTTCCGTGCCTTCATTCACCCATCAGACAGGGAAGCGTCATCATTATCCCTGCTGTGCCCACAGATCTGGGGTCTTTGCCTACAGCAATCCGGCAGCACCAGCACCGAAATCCTGGTTCCTTGTTCCCATCCCAGCTCTTGGAAGGATCCTGGTAATAATAATCATGCAAACAGGCTTTGCTGAGAGAGACAGTTTCAGGAATGGCGATAGCTGGGAGACAGTGATGGAGCCACACTTGTCACATGAATAACCACAGTCTGTCCAGTCAGAGCTGACAGTCTAAGGCAAGGCAGCTCCTTCTGTGCTGATTTAAGAGGCTCTTCGTAGACACAGCAGATCTTTCTGCTTCATCTCTCCTGCATAATAAGAAGCAGTGTGCTTCCTGTTCGTTTATCTGCCTTTGGATGGGATGCGAGGCTGGCAGACCCCTCTGGGCACGGGGGAACCCTGGAAGGAAGCGGAGGCTTTTGACTTTCTGCATGAGTGCAGTAAGAATGTGGGTTGCAGTTTCAGTGCCTCTAAACCTGGCACTCGGGGAGGAGTTCCCAGCTGAGTAAATCTTTACATGATCTTCAGAAACATTATCAAGGAAGGGCACACAGCAAGGGACAAGGTGCTCCAGTGGGATGGATGGATTTAGAGGGGACTCCAAAGGTTATAGACACCCGTCTCCAACCAGAGATGTTAAAAAGCAAACTGCCCCAGGGTTTTTCTAACAGAAACCTTTTTTTCTGCACAATCCAGCCAGAAGATTGCCCCTATTCCAGGCCCTGGGTGAGGCAGCCATGGATGGCAGGACTGAGGGAGGGATGTTGAGGGGAGTCAGGGGCTGAGGGGAGATGGGGAGCTGAAAGGAGAATCCTAGAACAGGCTGAGTTCCAAACGACCCATCAGGACTGAGTCCAACTCCTGGCCCTACACAGGACACCCCAGGAATGCCACCACGTGCCTGACAGTGTTGTCCAACGCGAGATGGGACATTGAGGGAATCAGGGTGCTGAGGGGAGAACGGGAGCGCTGAGGGGAGCCAGGGACCGAGGGCAGCCGGGTGTTGAGAGGAGCCGGGGCACTGAGGGGAAATGGGGACCCGAAGGGAAACAGGGATGTTTAGGGGAGATGGGGGCACTGAGGGGAGCCGGGGGAGCAGAAGAAAC
>VZTJ01000945.1:86208-101174 GCA_013397795.1 Orthonyx spaldingii | reverse complement strand
GCGAGGAGGAGCTGGAGTGCCCGCTGTGCCTGGTGCGGCAGCCGGCGGAGAACGCGCCGCGGCTGCTGTCGTGCCCGCACCGGTCGTGCGGGGCCTGCCTGCGGCAGTACCTGCGCATCGAGATCACCGAGTCCCGCGTCAACATCTGCTGCCCCGAGTGCAGCGAGCGCCTCAACCCCGCCGACATCCGCCGCCTGCTCCGCGACTCGCCGCACCTCGTCGCCAAGTACGAGGAGTTCATGCTGCGCCGCTGCCTCGCCGCCGACCCCGACTGCCGCTGGTGCCCGGCCCCCGACTGCGGGTGAGTGCTGGGGACACGCGGGGTGGCCGTGGGGCGCTGCCGGACCTGCTCTTCTCTCCATCCTGGGGCGTCTTGGGGAGTGGGAACCCGCTGTAGGGTGCTGCCCTCTCCGTGCTAGGACAGCATGTGGAGGGGGAGACTCCTGTCCCGTCCATCGTGGGACAGATTGGCAGAGGGAAACCTGCTGTCTCCTTAGGGTGCTGCCCCATCTGTCTGCCCTGGGACGTCTTGGGGAAGGGAGACCCGCGTCCTGGAGGGATGCTGGCTCTCCCCAACACGTGCTGGGATAGCTGGGTGAGGTGTCCAGTGTCCCAGTGGGATGCTGCATATCCCCGGCAGGTCCTGGGGATGGCATCCCGGCTGGGATGGCCCTGGGACTCACTGTCCGACCTGTCCCCAGGACAGCACAGGGAGGGGTGGCTCACCCTCGGTGCGGTGCTGCTGCTGATACACTTCTGGTCCTGCCGTGCCCCATGAAGAGCCCTCGCTGCAGGGGTTCTTTGCTTTCAGGACAACTGATAGGCCTTGGGTACCAAAATTCCATCTATCCCTATTATCTCTCTAGAGCACCAGGATTTGACCTTGGGGATTGTGAAAACACAGACAAATCGGGTAGGAGTAGTACGACTTGAAGGGGGTTTTAGCTGAGCCATCATTTCCCTAATTTAACAGAAACCCTTTTTTCTGCACAAATGGGAAGTGCAGAGTTTCCCAGGTTTGTGTTTCGCTGCCAGTCCTGGGGACAGTGCATGGAGACAGCGCTGCATGCTCCAGTAGGGACAGAAGGAACCATAACCAGTCACTTTTTCCCAGTGAGGACGTGAATACATGGCAGAGAGGAGTGATGTTGACTCACTGTCCGTTGCCCAAGTGAGGAAACGTCTGTCTGTCCAGAAGCCAGCCCAGCCAAGCTTGATGACTGTGTAGTTATGAGCGTGTTGCTTTCATTTTCTCTTCCCTTTTCTTTTAAACGAACTCTGTTAGGTTTCTGTTTTGGGCATGAGCCAAAGCTGCCTGGAAAAGGGCTTTGTCGGGGAACTTAAGAGAAGTGCTGCGAAGTTGAGATACAACTCAGCTTGGATGGCAATTCGGGGTAGCAAGAACATGAAAGGAAAGTCTGACCTAGCAGTCGGAATGGAAAAGGAGGTGGGAGGATTGTGAAGATTTAATCAGAACCTTGTAATGGGCATCCTATGCAAATCGGTGAACCTGGCTCGGGTTACCCTTTTCACGGCTTCTCCCTTCCGAGGGTGAAGTTAACAGAAAACAACACCTTTGCTCCTTTCTGAAGCCAAATCAAGTGCAAGATCTTGATATTTCAGCAGCGCCGGGGATAAGATCAGGGAGATAGAGCAGGCAGTGCTGCCACCGAGGGAATGCCTCTGCTGGTAACCGGCTGGAGAAAATCCGGTTCCTGCTCCCCGAATCTCAGCTCCTTGACTGTTGTGATGTTATCTGTGCCCAGGATAAGGTGTACAAACAGCGACGTTGCCCAGGCTGGCTGGTTGGAAGGAGCCGGCTCCAGCACGGCCCGGAGGGCGTTGCCTCTGTGACAGCAACCCAGCCTGAGCCTGATCTCTTCCTCTGGGGGGGTTTGGGCAGGCTGGTGTCTTTCTCCGAGCTAAAGCCTCCTCCCTGGTTAGTCAGTGAGCAGGATGAGCCAGGTGACGTTGCTGGCATCCTCCTCCCAGCTGCCCAGAAGAGCGAGAAGCGACCCTGGGGCTGTTGGAGATGTTGGAGACAGCTCTGGTGGACCAGCGCTGCTGGTGTGTCTGTAGCGCTGGAACAAAGGCTGCTGGAATCAGCCCTCCGGCAGGGAGAGGAATTAATCACCCTATTCATTCTTCCCAGCAGAGCTTGTGTGGCTGTGCTTATGTAAAATCAGGGTATGAATTATTTACAGCGGGCTTTCCCCGCCGTAGTAGTGCCAGAGTACGGGAGCGTAGGGCTGGGGGCACGGCGGAGGTGCTTGGCACTGAATGTCACCCACCACTGTCACCCAGACTGAAACTCTGCAGCAGCATCTTTTCAGTGCCAGAGAACCGAGGCATTACTTTGTTCTGGCCAAGATGTGCAACAGAAATCATTTCATCCTCACATGCCCGGGTTGTGCAGTGAAAATCCTTCCGTCCCACCTGGTTCTTTACCAGACCTTTCACATATTTATACATTAAAAACCCCAAAGAAATTCACCATCATTGGTCTTAAATTACACAGTGCCTAGTATTCGATCTCCTGTTGGTTATTGATCCCTTCGATGCTGATTTGGTCCTCATTCTTTGGTTCTCTTATCCATCTTTTCCCAGACCAGGTGTCTCCAGCCTCACCAGGGGATGATGTTTGTGAATGTCCATTTATCTCCCCTGTATCTTCTGGCTCCTCCCAATCTGTTGATGTTCCCCTCACCCGCTCTTTTGAAGAGAAACTTCAATTCCCCTCCCTCTGGGCAAAGGCAAACAAAACCCCTGACTGAAAAAAACCCCAAAAAAATGTTAAAAGTTGTGTCGTTTCCAACTCCACCGAGGTGTGCAGGGCTGGGGGGCAGCCCTGGGTGTCACCACCCCCACCGAGGTGGTGGCATCAAGGGGCTGCAGGGCTGTGACAGACAGGACCCTGGAAACATCCTGTGCCTTCCTCGCATCCCGCATTCATTTCCTAAATGAAAGAGCCTGGCTGTGCTGCCCGAGAAGAGGAGGAGGAGGAGACAACACCGGTGCGTGTTGCCATGGAAACCCTGGTCAATGGATGCGCCATCAATGGCAAAACAAATTATTTTCTGTGTTTGCAGCTTCGGGGTTTTTCCCCCTCCTTGCTACAATCAGGGGGTGTCGCTGCCTAGTGTTTGTCACTCTGCAGCCTTCCCAAAAGCTTGGGGGGAATAACAGAACCTCTGAAGGAGACGGAGCTGTGTGGGCTGAGATCCGTGAATGGGCAGGAGGAGGGACGGAGGAAACTCGTGGCCGTCCAGGGAGGGGGCTGGAAGCGGAGCTGTGCCGTTCCTGGGGTCTCAGGAACACACCCATGTGGCTTTGGGGGAAAACTCAGGGAGGAACACTCAGTTTCTGCTGGGATTGAGCCTGGAAATGGGCATTTAAGCCAGCAATGTGTCAGGGGTCAGTGGGAGAGGAGAAGCACTGTCCATCCAGGTCCTGCCATGGTTATTCCTCAGTTTTTCACTTCAAAACCCTCTTTTCTAGTTGACCTTGACGTGGAGATGTGTTATTTTTTCCCCAATAGACAGTCCTGGAGCTTCTTTCCTCACAGCTGTGGGCTTGTGGATGATATTTGTCATTTCAGCTCCAGCAATAAAATATAAATGCTGATGATTTTAATTTCTTGAGTGTTTAAAAAAACCCAACGTTTTGAGTGAGGAGTTAATTTAGAGCGTGGGGTTGCTTAATATATTACACTGAGCCCTCCTAGCCCTGCTGTTATGGTCTGAAATAGCAGTGCCACAGCACAGCTGGGTGGATGAAGCTTTTCCTTTCTGTTTTACCACAGGGTGGTGGCGGGGTGAGGACATTTAGTGGGACATTCCTCAGACAAGGTGCACAGGAATCGAGCTCATCCCTCCCAACCCCCTGGGCTGTCTGCATCACGGAATTATCACACAGCAACACAGAGTGGTTTGGGTTGGAAGGGACCTTAAAATCCATCCAGTCATGGGCTGGGACACTTCCAGGGCTGGGATTTTCCTGCCTGTGCTCCTGCTGGGCTCAGGGGCAGGTGTGGGGATGCACAGGTAGAGCTGCAGTCGTGCCTCCCGGCCCGCAGATGTTGTTTCTTTGGCGATGGTGATGTTGTAGCCTGGCAGGATGAAGTTGCTCAAACTCCCACGGGATATGAATCACTGTGGTATGACACACTCGGTGGTTCTCACGCTGCTGCCTCGGAGGAGAAGAGGCAATACAACTCGAGCCACACGAGCTGGAAATGTGAAACCTTAAACAGGAGTTCTTCCCCTCTGATCGCTCACAAAAATACTGGGGATGAGCAACAGAAATACCCTTTTGCCTTCTGGGTGTCGCAGGACTGGGAAGGCACTGCTGGAATTGCTCATGGCAGCCCCTGCCAATGGAACCAGCCTTGTCCTCAGTGACTGGCAGTCACATTTCTGTGCTTGGTGATGCTGCTTAGGCTTCTGTGTACACAGGACGCTTCCTCCTGGGAGTGCCACACCACTTGCAAAGCGAGCTGCCTGAACTTGGCGCCTCCCTCTTGCACAGTGGATTATTTTACTCCAAATTTGCCTTGTTCCAAAGGCAGAGCATTGTTCTTCTTCACCACCACTCTTTGGAAAAGGAAGATCATCAGGAAGCTGCTTGTTGACTTAGCTGCATATGGAACTGTCAGTCCAGTTTTTTAGAATCACTCAGTTGACAGAAGTGCCCAGGACAACCTCAGCTTTCCTGGGCTCCTCTGGACCATACAGCATCCAGCCATATGTCTGTCCTGAGGAAATGAGGGATGTGTGAGCCTGGAAAGAGCAGTCAGAGCCTGTCCTGGGAGGAAGCAGCAAGGAGTGAGCTGGGCACACTGGGCCAGACAAATCTGTGTGAATGGCCAGTGAGAAGTGCCAGCAGTTACTGAGGAGACAACTCAGGATCTCGAGCTGCCTGCATGGAAGGTCCCTGCCCTGAGAAACCCAATTAGCACTGCTTAATTTCAGGCCCTGGAGAGCACAGGAACGCGTCTGTCGTGGAGGCTGCTGCAGCAGGGACCAGGAGTGATCCGGGGGAGGTGGGCTGGGGGCTCTGGGTCCCTGCCCTGCCCGAGCAGAGCAGCTCAGGCTGAGTGAGAGGACTCTGAGTCGCTGAGGCTGCGTTTTGGTTGCCCCGCAGGTACGCGGTGATCGCCTACGGCTGCGCCAGCTGCCCCAAGCTGACCTGCGAGCGCGACGGCTGCCAGACGGAGTTCTGCTACCACTGCAAGCAGATATGGCACCCCAACCAGACCTGCGACATGGCCCGGCAGCAGCGGGCACAGACCCTGCGGGTACGGACCAAGCACACGTCGGGCCTCAGCTACGGGCAGGAGTCCGGCCCGGGTATGGATCCATCCACTTCTTATAAAATAACCCGAGCTGGAGAGACCCACTGGGCTCCAGCTCCTTGCCCGGCACAGCCTCGAGAGTCACACCCTGATTTTTCGGTTGTTTGTGTGGGTGCTGAGAAAGAGGAAGCTCTGTGCAAACCTCACTCCCCTCAAAATGGGGATTTCAGTGCCCTGAGTGTCCCCAGCACCTGTGAAAGAGTCATTTCCCCTCCTCCTGTGTGTTAGAACACGTCTGATCTCTTCCAACAGCACCAAATAGATCAGGAGGTGATGATGATGTTCTTTGGGTCCTTTTGTGTCACAGCAACTCCCCTCATCCGCCCCAGCTCTGCTTGTGGCTCCTTTGATCTTGGCTGTTCTCACATTTTTGCTGATCTAAACCCTGAACAAGCAGTCACTTTTTTACCATTTGCAGCTTCAAAGTTGCCTGGTGTGGTGGCGAAGAGCAGCGCTCATGGCCAGCTGAGTGGGGGGAGCTCTGCTCTGTGCACTCCTAGGTGTTGGTAATGGCAGGTACCAAAAAAATGCCAACCCACAGACTCCTCCACTGCCCGGTAGGAGCTGCTGTGTCTGCTGAGTTTGTGTTCCTTAAAAAATAACTGTATTGACTCTGGAAGTGGGCAGTGAGGCCAATTTTTAAAGCCTTGCCCTACCTCCAAACAAGCACCCTGTTTTTCCTCCTGTGTGAGGAGTTTAAATGTTGATTCACTCAGTGTGGAGCTGTCGTGGGTGGTTCTGGGGTGGCTTAGTGGTATGGCCAGGTCCAACATGCCCCAGTTTAGAGAACCCTCGTAATGGACAGCACAGATCCTGCCACAGCCAGCAGAAAAACCCAGTGTGTGAGTTTCTCCGTCCTGTTCAAAGAGATCCCTGCCAGGAAGGGCACTTAGCCACGGAAAGGGAGGTTTTTGAGACAGTGGTTTCTCCCCACCCCGCTGTGCTGGATCCAGCCTGGTGATTAATAAGGTGTGAGCCGGGCTCACAGCTGGATTTCATCTTGCTGAGCCTTGCAGGGGCCAGCAGAGCCCCGAACCACGGCGCAGCCATTGCATAACCACGGTCAGATGACGCCTGAATTAAGGGAGGGATGAAAACCCCTTATCCTGCTCTGCCAGCAGCAGAGCCAGGGCCTGGCCAGCCTCTGCAGCTGTGTGTGGCTGCAGCCCCGTGTCCCCTAAAGGCCAGGTTTGGGGTTTCTCCTGTTCTCCCAGTCGTTGTGTTGTTCTTGGCCCGTGAATCACCTCAGTGGAGCAATTCAGTAATGGGCAGGTAGGACTTGTTCCCTGTGTTTAATGTCTGGAACACATCCCATTCAAGGTGAGAACAAGCTTTTAAAAGTGGCTGTTGTTCCCAGTCCCTGCTGTAGGTGGGGTCTCAAATATCAAATTCGTATATCAAAATCATCAAATTCCCATATATCAGAAATAATCAGTATTATCTCCTCTGAGATAAACTGAAGGCACAGCACCCCCTGTGAGCAGCAAAGGTGTTCTGCTGCACAGAAAACGAGGGTTTCAACCCGTAATGAGATTCTCCTGGTTGATTCTTCACCCTCACAGCAGAGATCCCAACTGAATCCCGTGTTTTTTCCCCCTCAGCCGACGACATCAAGCCGTGCCCGCGCTGCAGTGCTTACATCATCAAGATGAACGATGGCAGCTGCAACCACATGACGTGTGCCGTGTGTGGCTGCGAGTTCTGCTGGCTCTGCATGAAGGAGATCTCGGATCTGCATTACCTCAGGTGAGCAGGGCAGCAGCACGTGCCTCGCTGGGGCCGTGTGCAGGAGTTCTCTGCCCGTGCTGGACTTTCACCCTCCTGCTTCAGCAATCAGATGGAGAAATTTTATTTTTCTGACCCAAGGGGATGAACTTTGTTCCTGCTTTACAGCATTCACAGCATTCTCTTCCCACACCAAACAAAGCTCCTGATAAAATTGCTTTTCAGAGCTCTTGGTGTACTGGATATTAAACACAGACCCCGTAGTGTGATATTCACCTTTTGGGGGAAAAAAGACAGAAAGCTTATTTGTGTTGTCCACCTGCTTCCTAAGTTTTGGGTTTTATTCATGTGCAAGTTGAACTTGGGGTTCTCAGGAATTGCTGGAGTGTTAATGTCACTTTTTTTTTCTTTCCATGAAGCCCCTCTGGCTGTACATTCTGGGGCAAAAAGCCATGGAGTCGTAAAAAGAAGATTCTCTGGCAGCTGGGCACGTTGATCGGAGCTCCTGTGGGCATTTCCCTCATTGCTGGCATTGCCATCCCTGCCATGGTCATTGGCATCCCTGTGTACGTTGGGAGGAAGGTGAGTGAGGGGGGCAGAAGGGTTTGGGGTGTTCTCTGTGCTGGAGGCATCTGAGCAGGAATTCAGAGCTGATAGGAAGGGTGGATCTTGTCACAGAACCAAAATTCCGTTTTCTCTCCTAAAGCCTGTCTTATCTCCTGGGCTTTGTGTGGGCAGGGGGAAGGTGGTGGCTGATTGCCCTGGGAGCCCTCAAGTCCTCCCAAAAGCCTTTTGCATTTCTCTTGTGCCTCTGCCCTGAGCCAGGAGCACCCAGGGGGTCCCTTTTGAGCCCACCTGTGATGCTGAACTCTGGGGGACAGTGGTTGGACCCTGAGCATCACTTTACCCTGCATAAATCACTTGTGTTTTGGTGCTGCCCCCAAACTCTGTGGTGCTGTTTGTGCTGACAAAGAGATGTTGAGAGTGGAGAAAAGGCACATCAGCCCTGTACTTGTGGTTGCTTCCTTTTCTTAAGCACAGACCCTCCCGCTAGGTCTGCTCTGTGACGAGATCTGTGCTCAGAATGAGGTTCCTCAAGGGTTCATGCAGCTGGCAGGGCTGTAAAATCACTTATTCATGTCCTCTGTTCTCACCTGGTGCTTTTTCTCCCACCAGATCCACAGCAGGTATGAGGGGAAGAAAACCTCCAAGCACAAGAGGAACTTGGCCATTACTGGTGGGGTCACCTTGTCTGTCATTGCCTCCCCGGTCATTGCTGCTGTCAGTGTTGGTGAGTGGGCTCAGCCCTGTCCCTTCTGCTGGCCCAGTAGCCACTGAGACAAGTGGGTAGCCCAGCCCTGTGCCGTGGGGGTGGCCAGTTTGCAGAGTGCAGCTCTCAGTGGGTTTGGGCTCAGTGCTCTGTCCCACATCCTGATGTGCTCGAGCTGGCGCAGAGCCAGCACAGGGCTTGTCTGGAGCACCAGCTGGCTGTGCCACAGCCCATCCTGGAGTCCCTGCACACACAGAGCTGCCTCCTGTCATGGTTTGGGGGCTGCTGTCTTGGGGGTTCAGTGCTCATGGGGTTCCCCCACTCAGCACAAAGGGCTCCTCCACTATCTGTCTGCAAAATTGTGAACTGGGACCTTTAAAAGCAGCAAAAAAACCACTCAGAGAGTCCCTAAAAAATCCTTTCTGTCTGCCCAACGCATCCTTAGGCTCCTCTTAACCCAGCTCATCCTCCTCTGCAGGGATTGGGGTCCCCATCATGCTGGCCTACGTCTATGGGGTCGTGCCCATCTCGCTGTGCCGGGGCGGTGGCTGCGGGGTCAGCACAGCCAATGGAAAGGGGGTGAAAATCGAGTTTGATGAAGATGATGGACCCATCACAGGTAATAACTGCTGAAGGGAAGGGGGTGAAACAAAATGCTCTTGTTGCCTCTTGGAATGAAATGGTTTGAGGTCCCGGTGTCTCCCAAATCTGAGCTGAGACATCGCAGCCGAGCGCTCCCGCCGCCGATTCCAACCCCTGTGCTCTCCTTCCCCGCAGTGGCCGACGCCTGGAGAGCCCTGAAGAACCCCAGCATTGGAGAGAGCAGCATTGAGGGGCTGACCAGCGTGCTGAGCACCAGTGGCAGCCCCACGGACGGGCTCAGTGTCATGCAGGGCAACTACAGCGAGACCGCCAGCTTCGCCGCCCTGTCCGGGGGCACCCTGAGCGGGGGCGTCCTCTCGGGGAGCAAGGGCAAGTACAGCAGGTAACTGCACTGTGGGCAGAGCAGGGAGGTTCCCAAGGCCTGGGTGGGTCGAGTGGGTTTGTTTTGGGGAGCTTTCCAGGAGTGTGAGTGAGCCTGCGTTGATCGAGGGGTTGTGTTGTGGTATTTTTGTGCCTTGTTGTAGAATAACCAGGTCTAGGAGATCACCTGGGATGATCTGGAACCCAGTGCCAGCCTGGCACAGATTGCCCAGAGAAGTTGTAGATTCCCAATCCTTGGAGATGTTCCAAGGCCAAGTTGGATGGGGCTCTGAGCAGTGGAAGGTGTCCGTGCCCATGGAAAGGGGTTGGAACTGGATGATCTTTAAGGTCCTTTCCAGCCCAAACCATTCCATGATTCTGCTTCAAGGACAGATCCCTACTGAGCTCCTTGAACCCATGGAGCTGATGCTTCACCTCAATTGGGAACAGCACAGAGCTCCTGCCTGGCCTGCTTCAAACCATTCCAGCCCTCTTATCCCAGCCTGGAGGCTTTGGTGCTTCCTGTTCTCCAGCAAGCAGGGTCACGGCTCTCCAAGTCAGGAGGTTACAGCACACCTTTCCTCCCAACTGGCCTGTGAGTCAGTTTGCTGGGTAATTAGAGCCACGTGTGGATGTGGCAGCCGGGCTGTCACAGGGCTCTGTGCGAGATCCATGGAGATCAGCTCCTCGCAGGAGCCGTGTGAGTCACGGGTGTGAGCAGCGCCTCACCTTCGTCATGGAAAACACAACGGGTTCGCCTAAATGGAGCCAAAAATGAGACTCAGGGAGAGCAACCACTGGGGTTAAACTCCTGGCAGGCTGAGCTGGGCCGGCTCACAGGGTTCCTGCTTTTCCTGTAAGGAACAGGGACAGGTTGGTGCTCCTTGGGGGTGTCTAAAGCGTTTCTGAGGAATCTCTTCTTTCCTGCAGGCTGGAAGTCCAGGCAGATGTCCAGAAGGAGATTTTCCCCAAAGACTCGGTCAGTTTGGGGGCGATCAGTGACAACGCCAGCACCCGAGCCATGGCTGGTTCCATCATCAGCTCCTACAACCCCCAGGACAGGTGGGAGGACAGGGAGTGCTGAGAGGAGCGTGGGTGGTGGGTGTCCGGGAAAAATCCGCGCTCTGTGAGCTGCTGTGGGCGGTGGGATGGCTGTGTTTGCACCAGGCTGGTGAGGGGATCCATCCTTTTCCCAGCACAGGAGGAGGGCTGGGGACAGTTTGGGAGCAGCCTCCGTGCGTGGTGTGGAGGCTGGGAGGGGGGAGATCTGCAGCCCAGCACCCTCAGGGGCTGTTCTGGCACTTTGAGGGGGCTCTGGAGCTTTCCCAGCTCCGCTCCTGGCTCAGCCAGGGGATTTCTTGGCTCTGTTAGGAGGATTCAAGGAGAGCAGCGAGTGATGAGCAGGGGGGAGGTATGATCCTCCCAGTGCAGCCCAGTTGAACCCAGTAAGTGCTCCCAGTGACGAGAGGGTGGCTGTTTCTGCAGGGAGTGCAATAACATGGAGATCCAGGTGGACATCGAGGCCAAACCCAGCCACTACCAGCTGACCAGCGGCAGCAGCACAGAGGACTCCCTGCACGTCCACACCCAGATGGCAGAGAACGAGGAAGAGGAGGAGGAGGAGGAAGAGGAGGAGGAGGAAGAGGACGGCGAGCAGGAGCAGCCGTGCCAACACCAAAGCTGTGAGCAGAAGGACTGCATTGCCAGCCAGACGTGGGACATCACCCTGGCGCAGCCCGAGAGCATCCGCAGCGACCTGGAGAGCTCGGACAGCCAGTCGGACGACGTGCCGGACCTTACCTCGGACGAGTGCGAGTCCCCCCGCTCTCAGACTGCCCCGGGCTGCCCGCACACCCCCCGGGCAAGAGGTGCCGAGAGCCCAAGTGCCCACCTGAGCCACTGTGCCCACGCCGAGGGCTGCCGGCTGGACGAGATGGTCCAGCTGGAATGCATCGAAGCCAGAGTGTGACCTGCTGGGAGCACCCTCCCTGTCACTGCAGCTCCTGGGCCAGGGTTGTGTCCCTGCTGGCTTCTGTTTGCCACCCTCCAGCTGGCTCCCCCCAGCCTCGCCTCGGGGAGTTGCTGTTTCTNAAAAGGAAAGAAAAAAGAAAAGAAAGAAATCCCCCGGCCCTCTCTTTTTGTTTTAATTTATTGGTTCAAACTCTGTGAGGTGTGTAAGAGTGTAAATATGTACGTGTGTCTGTATGTCTGCAACCATCCTAAGGGACTCTTGGAATAAAGACTCTGGTTGTCATTGGACCTGAATCCAGCTCATCCTTTCCAAAGCTGCAGGGAAATCTTCCAGCTGCCTTTGCCCACGTGAATGCTGTTCCCAAAGGCCTGGCACGAGGACAGGACTCTCTTCTCCCTCTCCCTGTGCAGCAGGGTTAAAGGAGGGGAAGAAAGGGGGAAAAGCCCAATTTCCAGCACTCCTGGGTGTGTGGGAGCTGAGGGTGCTGAGAGCAGTGGCTCAGGTGGGATTTTGGGGACAGTGCCTTGCCCCAGACCAGTCCCAGGAACCAGGGGTGTCCCTGGAGTTAAATTGTTGTTCCCCGCAGCCCCTCGGTGTGAGCAGAGCTGGGGGCTCCTCCCACAGCATTCCCCTGTCCCCATCCCACTCCCTGCAACTTCCCTGGAAGCTTCCCGAAGCCGATGGCCACCAAACCGGCTCCTCTGGGTCACCTTCTGGCCAAGTCACCACCCGCCCCGACCCCTCTGCTTTGCCCTCTCCCTGCGGGTCCGTCCCTGGCAGTGCTGGGCAGTGCCCCGTGGTCCGGCAGTGTCCACCCCCGGGGGCTGCCCCTTCCCAGCCCCTCAGCCCTGGGTCCCAGCCTGCTGCCGCCCTTTGGGGTGTGCTGGGGAGGTGGGGCTGGATGGGGAGGGGGCTGAGGAAGCGTGGAATGGTGCAGGGGCATGGCACGGCATGGCACGGCGTGTCACAGCACGGCCCCGGCTTGGCAGCGAGGGGAGGGCAGGGGTGGGACACTCAGGAGAAGGTGGAGTTCTCCCTTTGTCCCGGGGAGCTGGTCCGACAGGAATTGGAGCAGCAGGAGGGCGGCTCCGGTGTCCCGCTCCTGCCCCGGCCCAGCCCTGCTCCCGCCCGGACGCGTTTGGACCCCGCTGGAGCCGGGGGCTGAGGGCAGGGCAGCCCCCGGGGCATGGAGCGGCTCTGGCGGCTGATCCTGGCCCGGTGAGGATGTGCCGAGTGGGTGAGTCCGGCTCTGGCCATGCCCGGCTCCATCTCTGCCCTGCTGCAGGGGAAACTGAGGCAGGCAGGGAGGGACAGGAGCTCAGGGGATCGGGTGGGGTCGGGGAAGGAGCTGGGCTGAGCACGGGGCGGTGGTGGGGGTGTGAGGCTGGGTTCCGAGGTAGGAACAGCCCCACAGCTGCTCCTGGAAGTGCTGGATGCCGGAACCCAGCCCCGGAGCTGCCGTTTGGGGACAGCTGCTCCCCTCGCGGCTCTGGGGAGCCCCAGCTCTTCCCAGCCCCACAGGGACCCTGTCCCCACGGTCACCGGCCCCACACCTCCGCCCCAGTGCCAGGAGAGCCGGCCGGAGCAGTGGTTTGCATACCTGGGCTTCCACATCCCCTCCTGCCTCACCTCCCTGCCAGCACGGGGCCTCCCCCGGGGCTGTCCCCAAATGCCACCTCCCCGTGCCGAGTGCCCAGCTCGGTGCTGTCCCCACAGTCTCCTCTCCCCTCGTCTCAGGCCGCCTCGATCCCGGCAGCCGCCGAAAGGTCCTGATGAGAACGGGGCTCATCCTCCTCATCCTCGGGCACCTCAACTTCATCACCGGCGCCCTGGTCCACGGCTCCGTCCTGCGCTTCGTGCTCGCCGCCCGGGACGCCACCTCCCTGCACTACGGAGTCACCAACGCCGCCTCTGGCATCGCCGCACTGCTGGTACCGCCGGGAGCGGGGCTGGGGACGCGGGGAGCGGGATGAGGAGGGTGGGAAGGGGTGGGATGGGGGATGGACACTGCTCTGCCTCCTCTTCCCTGCTCCAGGCGAGCCTTTCTAGCACAAACCCAGGGAATTAAACACTCGGGGATTTGTCACTGGGCTGCTGCAGGAGAGGAAGCGCTGCCCCCTGGATGAGCTGTGGGGTTCAAAGCCAGCAGGGAGAGGGGACCGGCGTCCCTGGGCGGTGCCGCTCCTCGCTGACCTCCCTGTGCTCCCTCCCAGACCGTCTCCTGTGGAGTCTCTGCCCTGCTGCTGTCCCGCTGCCTCGGCCCCGCTGCCCTCGTAAGCACCCCCAGCCCTCTCCCTGCCCTCCCATGGGGCCCGCACAGCCCCCAGGGCCCCTCTTGGGGTCGATGCTGGGGAGGGAACATCCCCAAACCCCCGCGCTGCCTCTCCTGTCCTGTCCTGTCCTCTCCTCTCCTGTCCCTCCCGCAGGGCTGGGCGCTGCTGGCCCTGAGCACCTGCAGCAGCCTGTGCTGCCTGTGCTGCCTGCTGGGGCTGCTCGTGGCCGTCGGGCTGACCCTGGGCAACCAGGGCCGGGTGCTGCTGGCCCCCTGCGCCGCCACCGACGTCGCCCTGGCCCCGGCGTCCCGCGAGTGCCCCTTCGATCCCACCCGCGTCTACGTGAGTGCCCGCGGCGTGGGGAGGGGATGAGGATGAGGATGGGGATGAGGATGGGGAGGATGTGCAGGCGGCTGATGCTCCCCCTGCCCCCCAGAGCTCCACGCTGTCCCTCTGGGCCATCTCCCTCCTGCTCGAGGCCACGGAGATCTTCTTCAGCATCCGCTGCCTCCTGCTCAGCCTCGGCCTCCTCCGCCCCTGCTGCTGCTGTGGGACGCTCCGGAGGAAGGTGATTCCTGATTCTGGGGCTCAGCTCCGACCTGCTCCTGTGCAGGGCTGGGACAGAGCTGGCTGGGCTCAGGGGTAAGACCTGGGGATCCAAACTTCCATCGCTCTGGTCCCATTCTCATCATCCTCTCTGGTTTCCAGGTCTCCTTGCAGGCAGCCCCCGTGGAGAGCCCCGGCCCCGGGCAGTGCCTGGGCTTGCTGAGACTGGACAGGGTGGAAATTGCCCGGCTCTGAGCAGGGCCTGAGGGACAAATCACCCCGTGGATGTGTCCTGGCTGTTCCTGCCCCATTCCAGCACCAGCACGGCCCCACAAGAGGAGTCAGCCGCCTCCCAGCCCAGCTGTTGTGGGGACACATCCCCTGGAACACGAGCCCAGCCCACGGCCTGGGGTCAGCTGGGGCTGGATCCCGGCCCTGAAGAGAGGAACTTCCCCTGGGGGTTCCGTGGCCCCTTTCCCAGCATGGACTGCACTGACACAAACTTTACTCTGCAGGTATTAAAAGACCAAAAACGTGGCCCCCCCGCGGCTCCACCCACCCCCTGTGCCAGCCGTGGGGAAGGGGACGTGCCCCTGGCAGTGTCTTCATGCAGGGGGGTGCTGGGGGCCCCCCCAGCTCCGGCTCTTTGTCCCCTGGGCTGTGTCCCTGCGCCTGCAGCGGTGGCTTGGCCGGGCTGGGCTGTCCCCTGCTCCAAGCCCCGCTGCTGGGGGGGACTGTCCCCGCTCAGGGCAGCCCCTGCCTCCCTCCTCCCACCCGTCCAGCCACTGCGGGAGCCCCCTGGGGATGGGGGCTGTCCTGGGCTCCCCCCACCCCGGGGTCAGCCGGGCTCCAGCTCTCATCCCA